>CM065592.1:184585961-184864902 GCA_033119425.1 Bufotes viridis
TTTACATGCCGATACTTTGCAAAATCCTCAATATCGGCCATACTGATAATCGGTCGACCCCTAGTGTAAAGCCCCCTATTCTGCATGCTGTACGAGAGGCATTAGTGTACATTTTGATCTAAAGGCATAAGCCCACTCACCACGCCAAGGTCGCCTCTTTGAGTGGGACCTAATCTGACTAAGTGGCGCAGCACAATGCGGCGACAAAGTGGCACTGTCCTGGTAGGCGGCGGGACCCAGGAGTCAAACAGCAACCCTGCTGTCAGACAATGCCAATGCCAAGCCCATGCATGCTGCCAGTGTCCCTTTATCTCCCCCTCCTTTTAACTTACACTTGGTCCCCTGTCACTGATGTACAAACCACAAGTCAGTGACACACTTAGGGGCTGTTCACATCTCATTTCTGCTGTATGTCAAGCGGATACGTTTAGACATACAGTAAAAAAAAGTATACAATTGTATGCAATTTAGTGCTTATCTATCCTTTTTTAATGTATATATTTGACAGATACATTTATGTCTGTTTTTTCAACAAAAAACATATACGTTTTTGTGAAACATTTATTTTTTAATATAAAGATCTGAAGGCATTATATGAAAAAAACTGATATTTTTAACGGATGGAAACGTATTGCCTTACATCTCCATACTTCTCCCAATCACTGGAATGTAAAAAAAAACAAAAAACGTATAAGCCTCTTTACTATTTTTTGCAGGACAGAAAATTGTGGTATGTTACGTTATTCAGTCCTGTAAAAAAAACGGACAGAAACGTGAACAGTGACAAACTGAGTCAAAAGTATGCACCTTTGAACTATGCCCAATTATAGTCTATGGGCACATCAAGCCATACATTTCCATACGTTTTTTCTGTTTACAATCGCTTGACATGCAGCAAAAACGAGATGTGAACAGCCCCTTACTTGTTTGCTTTTGCTGCACGTTCCAGTCCTCAGGGCACCAGACAGACGCTGACACTGCTCAGTACACCACCGCATGTTCCGTGCTGCGTTCTTCTATTTTCCAGTCCTAGATAACTTCTGGCGCCCCAATAGGTAAAGAATCTCATAGCACTGGCTGGTGCTGGACACAGGAGTCTGCCACTGCCACTTATGACTACGGGCCCCGTGGGTGGCAATCCTTGTGAGGCGCTTAAAAAGTCACAAAAGTGGCAGAAAAGCCAAAGTAACTATCACCTATTATTTTTGATGTCATTTTCAATGGTTTAGTACTGCCCCTTAGGCAGGGCTCACATCACGTTTTTGCCCTCTGTTTAACGTATACAAACACCTGTATACGTTAACAGATGTCTCAGACGGACACCATACAGTGGCATCCATTAACCACAGAGTTCTATGCGCGACTTAGGGCTGTTTCACACGGGCGAGTCTGTTGCGGGAATCTCGCTCCGTGTAGGAACGTGATCCTCTGTTCTGGACTTGCAAGAGCACAGGGCATTATACTGACTTATAATGCTGTGTGCCTCTGCTTGACCTCACTTCTACAGGATCATCGTGACATACAGCTGTCTGTGATCCTGTAGAAGTAAGTAGTGATGGGCGAAGCGAGATCCAAAGTCGCTTTGTTCAAAACTTTGGATTAATGCTGTACGGAGATCCGTCTGTCTGTACACTATTAAAATGCACGGCCTCCGATGAGCTGAAGACAGTTATTCACAAAGTCGCACAGCACTTAGTAGAATAACTTCACAAATTGATTTTTTAAGTGGAAAACCACTCTAAAACGTGTTACACACAAAGGCCAATCCGGATAGATGGTAATAATAAATATTTTTATTCATACATACAAGAGAAGGACCGGCGCTCACTGGTGGATGAATTTTGTGGGTTTATTGCCACAAATCAGTGGAGTCTTTGTCAGGTAGGCAAAGCCTCCTGTGTGAGTCGAAACGCGTTAGTTATTTCACTGATATGTGGCAATAAACCCACAAAATTCATCCACCAGTGAGTGCCGGTCCTTCTCTTGATTGTATCTTCATGCGGATTGCCGACCGCGGACACGCGCACCACAACACAACCGGAGTGCCGACAGTGTTACTTTACCTTTATTCATACATAATCAGTAAAACATAAACCTTAAGAACAGTTGGTGATGTAAATACACATAGGGCAATACAATGCCCACACAGGAGATTACATAAAGTGAAAGTGCCAGAATTGCGGATCGATAATATGTAATAGGGGCATATGTAACACCATATAATATGCCATAAAGTAATTCCATAAAGTGCCGATTGCTTTGTACCGACCACTAAACAGTGCCCCATTCAATAAAGCAGCATACAGTCACATAATATACCTGTAAGTCAGATCTGTACCTCCCACGTACTCCGTACTTCCGTTCCAAGGTACTAGTTGGAACCAAAGCCAAGTTCGGTTTTAAGTTTTAAAGTGGTCTTCCACTTTAAAAATCAGCTACCAAAGTTATTCTACCAAGGCTGGCTTCACACGTCCGTTAAACCCGGACATTACCAGTCTGTGGTATGCGGGCTGGATTTCTTCTTTACAGCCAGAGCGCACGGTTGCTATGATGCCGTGCGCTCCCTGCCGCCGCTGCAGGATAGTAATACACTGGTATAGATCATACCACTGTATTACTGTAGTGCAGCGGCGGCAGGGAGCGCACGGCGTCATAGCAACCGTGCGCTCTGGCTGTAAAGAAGAAATCCAGCCCGCAATACCACAGACTGGTAATGTCCGGGTTTAACGGACGTGTGAAGCCAGCCTAAGTCTCGTGCGACTTCATGATGAACCGACTTCGGCTCTTTGGAGGCCGCATTTTAATACTGTACAGAGAGACGGATCTCCATACAGCATTGATCCAACATCGGATGTAAAATCCAAAGCTTGCTTCGTTCAACACTAGAAGTATGGTGAAGCAGAGGTACGCAGCATTATAAATCAGTATAATGCCCTGCGCTCCTGCAAGTCCAGAACTGAGGATCACGTTCCTACACGGACATGCGCAGAGGATTCCCGCAACGGACTCACTTGTGTGAAACATCCCTTAGGCTGGATTCACATCACGGTTTTGCCATTCGTTTAACATATACGTTGGAAAAAAAGTATACAAAAGCGCAGCACACCTTTTCTATCCTGTCGAGTTCGGTAAAAAGGGATACTTTTTTTTTTTTGCTTTTACAATGGATCTCTATGGCATCTGTCTGAGGCGTCCGTTTACATATACATTAAACAATTGGCAAAAAGATGATGTGAATCCAGCCTTATGTGGAGAAATGGGGGCCCCCTCCTGCCTCAGGGATCCTCCAGGGAATTTATTTCTTCCCCGGTGGGTCAGTGCGAGCCCGAGTACTGACAGAACCTGAATGCTGATCAATTAGGCTACTTTCACACTAGCGTTTCTATTCTCCGGTATTGAGATCCGTCATAGGGTTCAGTTTGCTTCAGTTTTGTCCCCATTCATTGTCAATAGGGACAAAACTGAACTGAACAGTACAAAATACATTCCATTCCGTTTAGTTGCGTTCCCATAGCGGAGAGCAAACCTCAACATGTTGTAGTTTGCTTTCCGTCCTGGGATGCGGAGCAAGACGGATTCATCATGACTCACAATGCAAGTCAATGGGGACGTTTTCTCTGACACAAAAGAAAACGGATCCGTCCCCCATTGACTTTCAAAGGCGTTCATGACGGATCTGTCCTTGCTATGTTAAGGGTACTTTCACACTAGCGGAATGGCTATCCGGCAAGCTGTTCCAGCGGGTGAACAGACTGCCGGATCCGCCATGCTGCAAGCCCCGTGTGCTGCGACACAGCACGGCAGTGATCGCCGGACTAAAATGGACCTGCAGTACTTTTAGTCCGGCGATCTCCGGCCGTGCACTGCCGAGCTGCACCGTAGCTCCGCCCCATTATAGTCAATGGAGACGGAGTGGCAGCACACAGGGACTTGCGGCATGGCGGATCCGGCAGGCTGTTTAGCCGCTGGAACAGCCTGCCGGATAGCCATGCCGTTAGTGTGAAAGTACCCTAAAGATAATACAACCGGATCCGTTTATAACGGATGCAGATGGTTGTATTGTCAGTAACGGAAGTGTTTTTTGCTGAACTCTGCCGGATCCAGCAAAAACGCTAGTGTGAAAGTAGCCTTACCCCTAGGTACACACCTAAGAGTTTTTCAGCGCGTTCAAGCGCGCTGTAAAACGCACAACATGTGGAAAGCCATGCTTACCTATGGGCATGGTTCACATTTGGGCGTTTTACAGCGCGTTTGAACGTGCTGAAAAACGCAAACGCTGTCGCTTCAGCACGAGCTTCTTTTGGGCGTTTTAACGCGCCTATGGACAATGCTGAAATAGGGGAGAATCACTGAATCGCGTGTATGATGCTTAGTTACGAAAACGCGCATCCAAAAACGCACGTAAAACGCGCGTCATACACGCGATTCAGAAACGCTTAGGTGTGTTCCCAGCCTACACGTTTTACTTAAGCCGTCACTAACTTTTCACAAAATTTTTGAGCGGTTATAACAGTTGTGATCAGTGGGGCTCTGAGTGCTGAGACCCCACCACTCTCTGGGAGGAGGGGATAGAAGTGAGCGCATATCACGCGCTCTCTCCTCTCTGCACGGGACGGACCCCACACAACAGTCTACGGGCCTGCCTTTATTCTGTCCTCACCAGCGAGGAGAGAGAGCATGAGAAACACACCTGTCTCTCACCTTGTTCTAGAGAACGGTGGGGGGCTCAGCACTCCCCCCTCCAATCACAACTTTTCACGTTTCTATAACACATCAAAAGTTGTGTAAAAAGTTTGTGATGCTTTAGGGGGTTACTAGCAAAATCATGTCAATAGAAGTAGAAAACTGTAACCGTTTCTAATAGCAACCTAAGAATTCATCCTTTGCTGGAAAAAACACTGACCTGAGCTGTTGCCATGGCCAAGTACTTTGCCCCCTCTCTAAATACATATATGAACACACACTAACATATCTATTTATTTATATGGAGATATATATGTATATATATATATATGTAATGTGGGTGTATGTCTCTTTCTACTTCCTTCCTCGCTGGTAACTTCACTCATCTTCTTGTAATAGAGTGCCTGCCAGTACTAAAGATGGCGCCCGCATCCCGTTACGTGTGACGTAGCAGCGCTCTGACTCCTGCCCTCTGACGCTCCCCCTAGTTCTTGCAGGGACCACTGAGGGTGCTTTCAGGCTGGTGACCCGGTTCTTTCACCCGGTCTGCCAGTAGATGAGTTGAGACACGTGCACGCCATGCCTCGGTCTGAGTGGGCAGTGCAGCGGCTCTGTTCAGTCAGCTGTCATCCGGCAGCACGGGGTCTCCACCCCAGCCCCTCCCCCTCACGTGCTGCCGGGTGTCAGTAGATGCAGTGGAGGGCATAAGTGTGTAACCTGGTGCGAGGTAGACCCGGCACCATGCTGCTCTCCGCCGTGCTGCACACCTACTCCCTGCGCTACATGCTCCCCGCAGCAGTCATGCTGGGCACGGCACCCACCTACCTGCTGGCATGGGGCTGCTGGAGGGCCCTGTGCGCTGTGCTGCCCGAAAGCTTATACCAGCGGGTGGACGACCGGCTCTACAACGTCTACCAGAGCATGGTGCTCTTCTTCTTCCAGCACTACACCGGGGTGCAGGTCAGGTCACATGGGTGGGGAAGACTGGGTGCCAGGCACGTCAACTAAAGTGTATAGAAGCTGGGCATCACCAGCATGTGTTCTAGTGCTGACTGTAATTTTACCAGGAGGTGTTATAGAGGACACTGTAATGTTACCAGCATGTGTTATAGAGGACACGGCAATACCGGAAAGTGTTATAGAGGACACTGTAATATTACCAGGAGGTGTTATAGAGGACACTGTAATGTTACCAGGAAGTGTTATAGAGGACACAGCAATACCGGAAAGTGTTATATAGGACACTGTAATATTACCAGGAGGTGTTATAGAGGACACTGTAATATTACCAGGAATTGTTATAGTGCCCGCTGTAATGTTACCAGGAAGCATTATAGTGCCCACTGTAATGTTACCAGGAAGTGTTATAGTGCCCACTATAATGTTACCAGGAAGTGTTATAGAGGACACTGTAATCTTACCAGGCAGTGTTATAGAGGACACTGTAATGTTACCAGGAGGTGTTATAGAGGACACTGTAATGTTACCAGGAGGTGTTATAGAGGACACTGTAATCTTACCAGGAAGTGTTATAGAGGACACTGTAATACCAGGAAGTGTTATAGTGCCCACTGTAATATTATAAGGAAGTGTTATAGAATACACTGTAATATTACCAGGAAGTGTTATAGAGGACACTGTAATACCAGGAAGTGTTATAGTGCCCACTGTAATATTATAAGGAAGTGTTATAGAATACACTGTAATATTACCAGGAAGTGTTATAGTGCACACTGTACTGTTACCAGAAAGCGTTAGTATGCACTGTAATGTTACTAGAAAGTCTTATAGAGGACATGGCAATACCGGAAAGTGTTATAGAGGACACTGTAATATTACCAGGAGGTGTTCTAGAGGACACTGTAATGTTACTAGGAAGTGTTATAGAGGACATGGCAATACCGGAAAGTGTTATAGAGGACACTGTAATATTACCAGGAGGTGTTCTAGAGGACACTGTAATATTACCAGGCAGTGTTATATAGGACACTGTAATATTACCAGGAGGTGTTATAGTGCCCACTGTAATGTTACCAGGACGTGTTATAGAGGACACTGTAATATTACCAGGAACTGTTATAGTGCCCACTGTAATGTTACCAGGAAGTGTTATAGTGCCCACTGTAATGTTACCAGGAAGCGTTATAGTGCCCACTGTAATATTACCAGGAAGTGTTATAGTGCCCACTGTAATATTACCAGGAGGTGTTATAGTGCCCGCTGTAATGTTACCAGGAGGTGTAATGTTACCAGAAAGCGTTAGTATGCACTGTAATGTTATCAGGTATTGTTATAGAGGACACTGTAATGTTACCAGGAACTGTTATAGAGGACACTGTAGTATTACCAGGAACTGTTATAGTGCCCACTGTAATGTTACCAGGAAGTGTTATAGAGGACACTGTAATATTACCAGGAACTGTTATAGTGCCCGCTGTAATGTTACCAGGAACTGTTATAGAGGACACTGTAATATTACATGGAACTGTTATAGTGCCCGCTGTAATATTACCAGGAAGTGTTATAGAGGACACTGTAATATTACCAGGAGGTGTTATAGTGCCCACTGTAATGTTACCAGGAAGTGTTATAGTGCCCGCTGTAATGTTACCAGGAGGTGTTATAGTGCCCACTGTAATATTACCAGGAAGCGTTATAGTGCCCACTGTAATATTACCAGGAAGTGTTATAGTGCCCACTGTAATGTTACCAGGAAGCGTTATAGTGCCCACTGTAATGTTACCAGGAAGTTTTATCGAGGACACTGTAATGTTACCAGGAAGTGTTATAGTGCCCACTGTAATGTTACCAGGAAGTGTTATAGTGCCTGCTGTAATGTTACCAGGAAGTTTTATCGAGGACACTGTAATATTACCAGGAAGTGTTATAGTGCCTGCTGAAATGTTACCAGGAAGCGTTATAGTGGCCGCTGTAACGTTACCAGGAAGCGTTACAGTGCCCGCTGTAATATTACCAGGAAGCGTTATAGGGCCCCTTCTGTAATGTTACCAGGAAGTTTTATCGAGGACACTGTAATATTACCAGGAAGTGTTATAGTGCCCACTGTAATGTTACCAGGAAGTTTTATCGAGGACACTGTAATATTACCAGGAAGTGTTATAGTGCCTGCTGTAATGTTACCAGGAAGTTTTATCGAGGACACTGTAATATTACCAGGAAGTGTTATAGTGCCTGCTGTAATGTTACCAGGAAGTTTTATCGAGGACACTGTAATATTACCAGGAAGTGTTATAGTGCCCGCTGTACTGTTACCAGAAAGTGTAATATTACCAGGGTTGTAGTGGGTATCAAATTATTGAAACCCAATCGATACTTTTGTACCGGTATCAATACTGCGCAGCCTAGTTTGAGAGAACATGGCCACTGCGCCACCAATGATGATAACCCACCCATTAATACAAATATAGGCGGCTGGTGCTGGCGGCAGAATCACATAGCCTGCACCTGGCTTCTATGACAGGGCGCTGAGGGCTTAACTGCCACAGATCGCAGCACCCTGTCATAGAGGTCGGTTGCCGGCTATGAGATTCTACCGCCAGGACCCACCTCTTGTGTTTGTATTAAAAGGTTACTAGGGCTGCACGATATGGGAATTTTGTGCGATTGCGATTAGGGCCCTAAAAATTGCGATAACGATATGCGATGCGATATTTTAAGGGAATTGTGCTAGAGGTCTATCTGCTTGGATTTTCGAGTTAAAAGCGCACACAGATGACTGATAATGTGAAATGTAGTTATGCTGAACTCAAGAACTGAAATGCGCAGTGTTTTTCAAAATAAAATACATATTTGCATTACTGCAAAAGTACAAAATACAAAACTTGCCATTTTCCTAATAGCGCTGCACAGAACAGATAAATAAAATAGATAGAAGAACGTGTTCATTAAAATAACGACTTTCCTCCAGTCTCCCTCCCCGCACTGTAACTGATGTATCGCTGGCCGCGCTGTGCAGCATAGCGGCCGGAGATACAGTGTCAGTGACACGTAGAAAGTCAACCATCGCTTTATAAGACGCATTGCCACCCCCCCTCCCACATACTTTTGGGGGGGAAAAAGTGTTTCTTATAAAGCGAAAAATACGGTAATATAATTGCAGCATTTTTGGGTCGGCAAATTGCGATTGCGATATGGCGATTAATTGCGATTGCTTTCGGGATATATTGTGCAGGCCTAAAGGTTACCTATCTTCATTGGTGGCAGTGTGCGCCCCCCCCCCCCCCCCAGTACTAAAAACATTGGTGGCGCAGTGCGGCCCCAACCCCCCAGTATTATAATTATTAATTAATGGTGCAGTGGCAGTTTCTGATTGGAGCCCCAGCAGTGTAATCCTGGGGCTTCGATCGGTTACCATGGCAGCCAGGATGCTACTGAAGCCCTGGCTGCCATGGTAAGCTCCCTGCTGCCGTGTTCACAAAGCACAGGGCATTAAGGAGAGTGTGAGATCCTATTCACCCGACTAGAGCTCCATTAGTGTGAATAGGACAAGGGATGAAAAGATCCCAGGTTCTAGCCCCTAAGGGAGGTAATAGTTATTAAATAAAAAGTTTAAAAAACTATTACGTTTAAATCACCCCCTTTGCCAATTTTACATATAAAATATATAAACAATAAATAAATAACATATTACATATTACCACACCCAAAAATGTGCAAATTATTAAAATATAAAAAAATATCTCCCGTGCGATACGCCGTAACAGAAAAATATATATAAACCGCACGATTCGCCATTTTTTTGTCACCTTGTCCCCCCAAAAAATAGGATCGGACTGTTCGATTATGGGCCGGATGTTCCATAAAATGCGGAATTTTTTTGGTGTTTTTTTTTTCACGTGGTATGGTATTTTCGATTGGTATCGAGTATTGCAATACTTTTTTTATGGTATCGAAATCGAATCAAAATTTTGGTATCGCAACAACCCTACCAGAAAGTGTTATAGTGCCCACTGTAATGTTACCAGGAAGTGTTATAGAGGACACTGTAGTGTTACCAGGAAGTGTTATAGAGGACACTGTAGTGTTACCAGGAGGTGTTATAATGGGCACTGTAGTGTTACCAGGAAGTGTTCTAGTGGGCATTGTGATGTTACCAGGAAGTGTTCTAGTGGGCATTGTGATGTTACCAGGAAGTGTTATAGTGGCCACTGTAATGTTACCAGTTAGTGTTATAGTGGCCACTGTGATGTTACCAGTTAGTGTTATAGTGCCCACTGTGATGTTACCAGTTAGTGTTATAGTGCCCACTGTGATGTTACCAGGAAGTGTTATAGTGCCTGCTGTAATGTTACCAGGAAGTGTTATAGTGCCCACTGTGATGTTACCAGGAAGTGTTATAGTGCCCACTGTAATGTTACCAGGAAGTGTTATAGTGCCCACTGTAATGTTACCAGGAAGTGTTATAGTGCCCACTGTAATGTTACAAGGAAGTGTTATAGTGCCCACTGTAATGTTACAAGGAAGTGTTATAGTTGCCACTGTGATGTTACCAGTTAGTCTTATAGTGGCCACTGTGATGTTACCAGGAACTCAAGATTTTATTGCCAGCACGCTCTAACAGTATATATAGTGACATCATGTACAGTAACATGACATACAGTATGTATGTGTAGGAAACCGATGGACTAACTGCCTTTCCTGGTCTGAGAGAGCGATCTTGACTAGTTGCAGGAGTGAGGGTTACATGGAATGAGGGGTTGCCGGGTGGGGGTTCCATTCAAAAATTTGCTGTGGGACCCACTCTAATTATACCACTATACTGTACATTACCAGGAAGTGTTGTAGTGCCCACTGTAATATACTGTACGTTACCAGGAAGTGTTGTAGTGCTCACTGTAATATACTGTACATTACCAGGAATTGTTATAGTGGTTACTTTAACTTACTGTACATCATTAGGAGATGTTGTTGTGCCCACTGTAGTGTACTGTACACTACCAAGAGGTGTTGTGGTGCCCACTGTAATATACTGTACATTACCAGGAAGTGTTATAGAGCCCACTGTAATATACGGATGTATATGGACCATTTTTTGCATTCAGTATACCTTCCGTATACATAACCATTCATTTCAATGGATCAGCAAAAATGTACTCCATATGCATTCTGTTTCTGTATTTCCGTTTTCCGTTCCGCTACATTTTGAGTCATGTCTTATTATTGCCCGCAAATCACGTTCCGTGGCTCCATTCAAGTAAATGGGGCTGTAAAAAAAAAAGGCATGCATACGGAATGCATCTGTATGTCTTCCGTATCCGTTCCGTTTTTGTGGAACCGTGTATTGAAAATTTTATGCCCAGCCCAATTTTTTTTAATGTACTTACTGTTAAAACATTATTATATGCTTCCGTTTTCGATCTGCAAAAAACGGATCACAAACGGAAACCATATGGAAACAGAACGTCACGGAAACACTACTGAAACCAAAAATGGATCTGTTAAAAACGAACCGCAAAACCATATGGTCGTGTGAACGAGAACCTTAGGCTGAGTTCTAGTGGACACTATAATGTAGTATCTGATAATTATTAGGCTGAGTTCTAGTGGACACTATAATGTAGTATCTGATTATTATTACGCAGAGTACTAGTGGACACTATAATGTAGTATCTGATAATTATTAGGCTGAGTTCTAGTGGACACTATAATGTAGTATCTGATAATTATTAGGCAGAGTTCTAGTGGACGCTATAATGTAGTATCTGATAATTATTAGGCTGAGTTCTAGTGGACACTATAATGTAGTATCTGATTATTATTAGGCTGAGTTCTAGTGGACGCTATAATGTAGTATCTGATAATTATTAGGCTGAGTTCTAGTGGACGCTATAATGTAGTATCTGATAATTATTAGGCTGAGTTCTAGTGGACACTATAATGTAGTATCTGATTATTATTACGCAGAGTTCTAGTGGACGCTATAATGTAGTATCTGATAATTATTACGCAGAGTTCTAGTGGACGCTATAATGTAGTATCTGATTATTATTACGCAGAGTTCTAGTGGACGCTATAATGTAGTATCTGATTATTATTACGCAGAGTTCTAGTGGACGCTATAATGTAGTATCTGATTATTATTACGCAGAGTTCTAGTGGACGCTATCCCTGTGAATTTTTAGTGTAAAGAATAATTCAAGGCCTGAAAGTCCTGTGCTGCTGCATGGTGCTGGGTGTGTAAATGTCTGTACTGCTGTGTTGCAGGAGTGACCTTGACTGTAGGAAGTACTTCCTTTCATGCTGCCGTCACATCATTTTATATTGGGAGTGTATACATGTGTGACCTTCATATGCACCAGCATACATTATGCTATTGCAGTGTTTGATACTACAGCTGGCCATACACATTAGATTAATGTCGTCCAAACCCACTTACCATCTTGCCTATATGGAGGCCCCCTGACAGATGACTGGAGGCGCTTGGATTTCAGCCTGTTTGATTCTTTTTATTTGTGAAGAGATAAGGCACTGACAGTGGTGTCTGACAAGGATGCCTACCCCCCTCCCTACTCTGAGCACATGCACCCTGAGCTAAACAAACGTTAATATATGACACTTGGTTCTACTTATTGGTATCTTCACCAGAACCAAACAGATCAAATATCCTGGTGATCCGGAGTAGAGCAGAGTAGATTATGTGTTTGTCTTTTTGACGCTTTTGTAGGAAAAAGGAAGGTTCTGAGAGTTGGACACCACTTATCGTAAGCTGGTCATATTCTAGCACGAATACTCCTTTAGGCTAGGGCTACACAGCAACATATTGGCTGCGACATAAGCAACTTATTGTGCGACAGCAACATATTGTGCGACATAAAAGGGTACAGCTACACAGTGATGTGCAGGGGAGGACTGGAAACTTGGTGGCCGTGGAAAAAATACTAAAAGTGGTCCTGTTTTTTAGTTTGGTCCAAATCAATGGAAGGCAGGGCCAACAATATCATACTGTGGGCGCAGAGTCAAAAAAAAACAAAAAACGCCAGCCATTCAGTGGAGTAGGGGCATGAACCCCTTTGGGACCCAGCCAATTTTTTCCTCCATGCCTTCCAATAGCCATAATGCCAAATGTAGTTTTCATATCATAAATGGAAAAATGGGGGAAAAACACAATTCCATCACTTATTTTCGGTTTCCTTTTATGGTGTTCACTAAAATTAATTGACAACCTTATTATGTGGGTCAGTACAGTTTTTATTATGTTTTACTACTTGAAAAAAAGAATCCAAATTTTATTTGTTAACAATATTCTTTCACCCATAACTTTTTTTTTTTTATACAGTATTTTCTCTTCCCCCACGACAGCACCACAGAGAGAGGATCTGCCCCCAGGGACAGGAAACCTGCAGAATAAACAGGTGGAGCCTCTCTCGCACCTCAGTGGTTTCCTGCCCCTGGATGGGAGACCTGCAGTTTGTTTTTCAGGTCACTATTGCTAGTCTGGAAGTCCCAGATATGTTCTGGAGGGCTAGCTGGTAACATATCTGCTGGGGTCTATCGCCCAGAGGATGTGCTGGCAGGACCCTAAGAGACGGTGGTTGTCCGGGGCTTCCACTTGTCTCTTGCGGCAGGTCCATGTGCTCCTCCAGGGGAGTGAGGCCACGCGATTCCGGAGTTGAAGGGGAAGCAGCCCCAGGAGGGGATGTTGCGTTCCACAGCATGCGGCCCAGATTCATGAGGAGAACATGTCTTCAAGGTGTGGTTTCCTGTTCTCCGGACAGAGGAGCCTGGAGCATGCAGCCTCCAGGGCTGTGAAACAAGGAACACCTTATGCAGTGCTCCAGACTAAAAAAATAAACAGGAGCCACTGGCTCCTAAACTGAAAAATTTTGGAGCCAAATTGAAAATATACATAATTATAATTTTAAAAAAGTTACATTTTTCAATTTTTCCATCAACCCCCCCATTCTGGTGTCCCAACAATATCATCCTGCTGCCATTTCCAATACTGTGCCCGTGGTGCTCCCCAATGCCCCAGGTACTATACTGCTGAAAAAAGTGACCCCACTAGAAATAATGTCCCTATATTGTGTACAGCAATTATAAATGCCACCTAGAGTGCCCCCAGTAATAATAATAAAACCCTAGATTAATTCCCCACACACACTGCCCTTACATAGTAATTTTCCCCCACACTGCCCGCATAGTAGTAACTTTCCCTCTCACTGCCCTCGCGTAGTAATTTTCCCACACATAGTAATTTCCCCACACATAGTAATTGCTCCCACAGTAGAAATATGCTTCACAGTAGTAATTTCCCCCCATACTGTCCCCTCAGTGCCCCCCTTACGGCCAGTAATGTCCCCTCAGTGCCCCCCTTACGGCCAGTAATGTCCCCTCAGTGCCCCCCTTACGGCCAGTAATGTCCCCTCAGTGCCCCCCTACGGCCAGTAATTGTCTCCCCCAGTGCCCGCCTTACGGCCAGTAATGTCCCCCCAGTGCCCGACCTATGGCCAGTAATGTCCCCCCCAGTGCCCGACCTATGGCCAGTAATGTACCCCTAGTGCCTCCCTTATGGCCAGTAATGTTGGCACTTAAAAAAATAAAAATAAAATCTTATACTCACCTGTGTCTGTTCGCTGGCGCTCACTAGCTGCTGGTACTGCCTGGGATGGTGCAATGCAGACTCGCACACCTCACTGCTGTGTGTCCCAGTACAGGCGGGCGTGATGATGTCATCTCTCCCACCTGCGCTGGGTTTTCGTTACCAAATAGACCTCAGGCCTGTAGCGTAGGTGATCGGCGGCGGGGCAAGGAATTATTGGCTCCCATGCCCTGCCACAGTGTTCAGCTACAGCGCGGCAGTCCTGTCTCAAATGGCGACAAGGCTAAAAAGTCTTGTCACCATCTGCAAATTTTAAGGTGAAATGGTCGCCATTTGGAGTGCTGTTATGATGGATTGAACGTAGGTTTTACAGCGAATATTTGTGTTATGTGATTGGTATGAATCTGGTTGACTGCCTTATGGCTTCAGAGCCTGGTTGGCTGCCTCATGACTTCGGGGCCTGGCTGTATGCCTCTCAGCTTCGGGGCCAGGCTGTCTGTCTCTTTGCTATAGGGCCTGTGCCGGCTGCCTCTGGGCTTCAGGGCCTGTGCCGGCTGCCTCTGGGCTTCAGGGCCTGTGCCGGCTGCCTCTGGGCTTCAGGGCCTGTGCCGGCTGCCTCTGGGCTTCATGGCCTGTGCCGGCTGCCTCTGGGCTTCAGGGCCTGTGCCGGCTGCCTCTGGGCTTCAGGGCCTGTGCCGGCTGCCTCTGGGCTTCAGGGCCTGTGCCGGCTGCCTCTGGGCTTCAGGGCCTGTGCCGGGCGGGCTGAACGCCTTTTAGTATATGCCTGCATGGCCTCATGTGCTTATGGAGCTGATTGCTTCTGTGTTTATTCTTGCTGGGATGACGGCTCCTGCAGCCTCGCATTATAGCTGTCCTTTTCTGCTGCTGGTCTTATCTGCAGTTGTGTTTGATCGACTGGCGGCTTCTGCGGCCGTGTCTGCATGGCTGGCGGCTTCTGTGGCCATGTCTGCATGACTATTTTTGGATCTGAGTGCATGTCTATGTGACCAGCTGTGCCTGAGGTGCCGCCACGTCTCTGTGGCGGTCAACCTTGGTGGCAATGGAGGCAGGGTGAACTAGTTCTGTGGCTATGTCTTGTTGTCTATTTGTAGTTTAAGGGTCTACAATAAGCATTGCACTCCAACAAAGCCCTATAATGCTCTTTTTGGGGAGTGAGAAGATGGGCTGGACCATATTGCTTGGATGGCCTACAGGATGTATGGCGTACCAACAAAGCCCTATATGGCTCCTGGTTGGGAGTAAGAAGATGGGCTGGAACATTTAGTCTGGATGGCATACAGGAGGTATGGTGCACCAGCAAAACCCTATAAATACTTGCTGCCCATCTAGAACTTCCCAGGAAGGCCGTGGAGGGTCGGTTGGGTCGTTTGTGCGGTAGTTTCGGAGGTGGGGACCCTATGGGGTCTGAAGGATCCAGGGGACTATTTGGACCTCTTGCAGCAGATCCGTGAGCTTCTCCAAGGGATGGATACCACGGTAGAGCTCCATCATGGATGACAGATTGCGAGGAAATTTGGAGATTTTGACGTCTAAAGTTCTTCTGGTAATGTAACAAAGGGCCAGTGGATCTTGGATCAAAGCATCTGTCTCGCAATATATTCTGCACCAAAGGAATCGGATTCAGCAGTTATCTTCAGTTTTGATCATTCTTTGTCAAGATAAGTACTTCTCTAAGATGTTTCGTTAAATCTGTTATGATTATTTTGATAAACACTTGATGAGAAACCCATTTCTTTTATAAGATTATGCTGGGTTTTAAGCATAGTGTCTAGTATTAAAATTTCCTAAGTTTGGGATGTTTATTGATCCTACTTTTTTTTTTCTAGTTTGGACCTCTTATTAGCCTTTGGGTTCCCTATGCTTGCATCTTCCATATTCTTTAGCTTAAATAACCTTGCAAGCACTTCTGATAAGCCCAGGGATCAGAAGGAAAGAGTTTTGCCACTGCCTGGATATCAGGAGATGCCTTATATGTTACCTAGGGGTAACCAAGGATTGAAGAAAGTACTCTGCGCTTTTTGTTCTCTTTCTGGCATAAATAAAGGTAAGGTGGCCTCAAAGAGTTCACTAGCCAGATGGATTAGGACAGTTATTTCTCTGGCTTGCACCTCTTCTGGAAGCTCTCCTGAGAGCACATTCTACTCTACTCTGAAAGGGCTAATGCCTCTATTGAGCAAATCTGTAAGGCTGCCATGTGGTCTTCTCCTTCTACCGTCTCTATTGGCTTCAACTAAATTCTGCCTCTGATATTCTGTTCGTAAGAAAGTTCTGCAAGTGGTGGCCCCCCCGTATGGAAGGGGTATTCTTCTCTGTAATTCTGTAATCTCTCTCTGTGGTGCTGTCGTGGGGGAAGGTAAAAATGATGATTACACTCACCGGTAATCGGATTTTCCAGACCCCACAACAGCACCCTTCCTCATTCCCTCCCTGGTGTTTCATGGTTCTCGGTTTAAGTTGCGCAGGGTGTAGCAAGGGAAAAAAAATGGATACATAATTAGACTAACTAACTAACCTAGGTTGGAGTCACTCTCACGGTCCGTAAACCACTGAGGTGGGAGAGACGCTCCACCTTTATTCTGCCGGTGAGTGTAATCATTATTTTTCCTCTACAGGACTTGTTTACATGTGGGGAGAGCTGTAGTTATTATCTGTTCCATGGGTTACATACAACTTTTTTATTAGGATTTATAAATTTTTTTTTTTTTTTTTTTTTTTGTGGATGAATTGACCAAAAAAACTCAACCATTTTGATTTTATTTCCATTACGGCATTAACTGTGCAGAAAAAAATTATTTTATATTTCAACAGTTCCAACATTTTTAGACAGCTATACCTATTATGTTTATTACAAACAGACAAAACTTTTATACAGAACCCTCTGTTTTTCTCTGAACAGACTCTGAAAAGTTTATCGTGTGTGATAGAAGCCTTAGAAATATGTCCTGAGAAGTGAGAGTGGATTTTTTTTTTCTGCAAGGCTGTGAGAAGCTGATCATGTGAAAGCGTCAAGCAGCTTTTCATGTATGTGCATTTATAAGGATCTCGTACAGCTATTTCTAGGTCCCGTAACTATGTGACCTTATATACAAGTAATTCCTTTCAGCAGGCAGAGTTCAGGCAGGCAGGGCACTGCTTGCTTATTCCCTTGGACTCCCATTCAGCTACAACAGATCTCAGCATTTTCTTGTGCCTGCTTGTATTAAGAAACCCACTGGAATTGAATTCCTCTTTGCGCCTATGTTATACTGGTCCTTCATATTCTGAGGACTGTTAACAATGCGGTTTCCATATACTAAAATCACTTTTTTTCTATTTTTTTTCTTTTGTCAGGTAGTGATATATGGAGAGTTGCCAAAAAAAGAGAACGTTTTATACTTGGCCAATCATCAATGTACAGGTTGGTATATTGAAATGGAAATATATAATAGAAATGCTTATTCTGTACCATATTTTTACATAGCCATGGCCTTATTTCATCATTTACATGACATAATAGCAGTAATAGTCTGCGTGGCTCTGAAGGACCTCTATTTTCCAACATTGTCAGGGGGAGGTTTATCATTTCCCTTATGCCCGAAAAGTGGCTTAAAAGGTTGCAAGCTGTGTATTTGTAACTTTTAAAATACGACTTTTTGAAGGAAAAAAAAAGTTGCAAGTGCCTCTTTTTATGTCCCTTCCACAAGTGGGTGTGGTAAGGGCCATGGCCAACATGCTAGACAAATTTATCTTCATTTACGCCAGTTTTCTCTCGCAAATGGCAGAAATCTACGGCAGCCCTCAGCTGTTGTAGATTTCTGTTTAGCCGCACGGACTGCTGGAAGACGCGCCTAATTTATGATGAGGCCTGCACTTCGTCATCATTAATTAGGTGCGTCCTCCAGGAAGCGCAGGGGATATCGAGACTGGCGCACAAAGTGCCTGTCTTGATAAATCTCCCCCAAAGACTGCAGTTTGTCAGCTCACTGGTCTAGTACTGGCTCTACACAGCCATAAAGCAGACACTTTTTAGCATAGAAACTGCCTTGGACGCTGAAAAGGTTCCCCCTGATTTCTCTGATAGGACCCGATCCCAGTTATGGAGCTCAATGTACAGCTCTCCCATGGAGCTGTAATATAGACATGTGAATGTAGGTAAAGACTGCAGTCATTTAGGGGCCTTTGACACGGGGGTGATAATTGAAAGAATGATGCTTCACAATCATTGCCCGCTGTTGCTCGTTACGGTCCATTTATCTGCCCATGTAATAAGACCCTTAGTGAAGGGCTGTGCAGTACTTTGCGAGAACGTGAGCTGCTATAAGGGTAGGACTAGACGAGGCGAGAGGTCAAGATGCATCTAAAAACCTTGCGGACACAAAACTCACAGCTGCTTTCTGTTAAATCGGTGGACATTGATTTTTAGTCGCTTGCTTATTGTTATAGCCGTGTGGATACCAGAAGAAAATGCATACCCTTTAACAGCAAGCAAACTGTTTACAATCTGTTTTTAGGATCTAATGGGAAACCGTTTAGCAGTTTGTGGGCATACCTTGACCTTTCTGGTCCTACCCTAAATTTAATAGGAATTCAAAAATTGCCCTTCATTCACACGACTATAGTGTAGCTGTGCCCACGTTGCGGACCGCAAAACACGGGCACTGGCCGTGTGAACTCCATGCTGCAGTTCGGACTGATTGACTTGAATGGGTCCATGATCCGCAAGATATAGCAAAAACTAAGACATGTCCTATCTTTTACGGTGTGGAGGCACGAACCTGGACGCCCACGGGAGGGCTTCCGAGTGTTTCAGTGGGCTTCCGATCCGTGCCTCTGCACCGCAAAAGATAGGACATGTCTTAGCTTTTGCTGTATCTTGCGGATCATGGACCCATTCAAGTCAGTGGGTCCGCACCGTAGCGCAGAGTTCACACTGCGGTCTGCAACACGGGCATGGACTACACCACGGTCGTGTGAATGTAACCTTATTGTCAGTCACTCTGGGTGGTTTTTGATCATTATATAATAGTATAATTCTATGAACCAGAGCTGTTTGTAGTTACTGAGTCAGGATACGGTCATAACATGCCGACTTTTTATTTGTGTCCTTTTGGCAGTTGATTGGATTATTGCGAACATGATGGCTGTACAGCAAAATGCCCTGGGCCACGTTCGATATGTTCTGAAGGACGGTCTGAAATTTCTTCCTCTGTATGGATGGTATTTTTCTCAGGTAATCGGAAGGATTGTTAATATGATAGTCCAAAAGAATCTGTAAAAATATTCAGTCAGAAATCATTAGTATCCTTGAACGCATACTAATCCATTAATGCAGTGGTGCAGGTCTACTGCATGGCCAAAGCTGCAGCAAAACCACATTTCATTTGTAAGTGGACTTCTATGGAAATCTTGCATCTTGGTACCTCGGTCACTTTCCCCTTTTGATTTAGTGTAGTGAAAACGCATCTTGGCTTGGACTTTAATATGACGTCTGGGACTTAAAACAGGACTTGTTATTGAAGAAATTAAAGGGATGGTCTATCTAGAAAAATGTTCTATCTCTATATAGAATACTTGATTACTAAAATAATCATTTACTGCAGCTCTAGTTGGAAGTTCTAGTTGTGCAGTTTGCACCCCTTTTGTAGACAGATTTTAGATCAGACACATTAGTAACTCTAGGCCAATGTTTCTTACTGAAATACCCCTTTAATGGGGATTTTCAGTATTTTAATATTGAGGGCCTTTCCCGGAGTCCAACACCCTGCACTTCCACCGATCAGCTGTTCAGCAGTTACTCTAGTGCTGAAGGTTGGCACTGGCGCTACGCAGATCTGTCCACTGTGTAGCGGAGCTACTTGGGAATAGCTGATCGGCAGAGTGTCAGACCCCTGCCAATCAGATATGATGGCCATCGGTATAAAAATCCTGGAATACCCCTTTAAGGGCTCATTCAGACAAGCAATTTTCACATCTGTGTGATAACCTAGTTTAGAATGGACAGCATATGGTCGGAAGACTAACATATAGAAGTCACATGTAAAGTTGTCTTCGCAGGCCATTGGTCCATACAGAGAAAAATGCAGTATGCACTATTTTGGTCCAATTTTCATGCTAGACAAGTCAGCGGGTCTGTGAAAAGAAAACTGTCAGCACGCAGACGCCATCCGCGAGCAGTCCGTTTTTCACCTACGGTTTCTGGAAAATACTGCCTGGGCTTTCTTTTTCCTTAACGATGCTTGTCTGAATAAGCCCTAAGACACAAATAATTCTTGGAGCAAACTTTTGGTATCCAGGCAAAAAACAACAACTCATAGACATCAGTAGGTATCACAGAAAGCCCCTATAAAATATAACTTTCATTCATAAAATAAAATCTGAATTGTCAGGTCACATGGCCCTGTAAATAAACTTGAAAGGGGAGTTATCAACCAAGGAGAGCAGAGGAGCTAGGGTGCCCTGAGTGGCTCAGGCCTGCCCTCTGTGCACTTAAGACTTAATTAGCATATGCATTAAAACCTGTTTTTCTCTTGATTGCAGCAACAGATCAGGGACACGGAGGCTTGATTTGATATTTATATTGATTCCCTTTAATTATCTGTGGAAAATGTTTCTGCTTGCATGAAATAGGACATGGTTTATGTTTCGATTTGACAATATTAATGCAGGGATCTTTAACTGTTTTTGACAGCATGGTGGAATTTATGTCAAGAGAAGTGCCAAATTTAATGAGAAGAGGATGAAAAACAAGCTGCAGGCCCAGATGAAGGCGAAAACTCAAGTAAGTTCGTCTTTTCAGCTGATAGATTTTGATAGACCAGAATGTTTTATTATTTTACTTGGGTTCTGTTAGATTCTGTTATATTTTGTCATTATTATAAAGCGTGACTCTCAGTTACCAGAAATGATTCTACATAAAAGCCAGAAATGGATTTATCAGAAATATTGGGTTCTGGTAAGAGACGTTTCATTCTTTCCAGACTGGGACAAACGAGGAACCACCAGGCTGGATTTGAAAATGTCAGATCCTTTGTTCCCTTTGGAACTCTTTAGCCATCCGTACATCTCTCTTAGGCCCCTTTCACATCAGCGTTTTTGCTTTCCGTCCTAGAGTTCCGTCCTCGGGGCTCTAGGACGGGAAGATACTGATCAGGATTATCCTAATGCATCCTGAATGGAGAGCAATCCGTTCAAGATGCATCAAGATGTCTTCCGTTCAGTATGTGAACGTTTTTTGGACGTTGACAAAAGCGCAGCATGCTGCGGATTTGTCTCCGTCCCAAAATCCGGAAGACATGCCGTAACGCCGGATCCGGAATTAATGCCCATTGAAGTGCATTAATCCGGATCCGGCCTTAAGCTAAACGTCGTTTCGGCGCATCGCCGGATCCGACGTTTAGCTTTTTCTCAATGGTTACCATGGCAGCCAGGACGCTAAAGTCCTGGTTGCCATGGTAAAATGTAGTGGGGAGCAGTATACTTACCATCCGTGTGGCTCCCGGGGCGCTCCAGGATGACGTCAGGGCGCCCTACACGCATGGATCATGTGATCGCATGGATCACGTGATCCATGCGCATGGGGCGCTCTGACGTCTTTCTGGAGCGCCCCGGGAGCCACATGGACTGTAAGTATACCGCTCCCCACTACTACTATGGCAACTAGGACTTTAATAGCGTCCTGGCTGCCATAGTAACCTGAAAGCATTTCGAAGACTGATCAGGATCCTGATCAGTCTTCTAATGCTTTCAGGCGACTTGCGTTCTGATGTATCCGGCGGGACGGAAGTGCCCGCCGGATCCTCAGAACGCAAGTGTGAAAGAGGCCTTAGTTGCTTAACCCTTCTGCTCCACTTAAAATGTACGCTCTTCTAAAACTATCTATGAGCTTCTACAGTCTTCCCATCATGTCCCCGGTGCAGAGAAACATGTGCTTTCTGTTCTCGTTGCATATTTTCATTTTAAAAGAAATGCCATAAAACAGTTTTATTTTGGAATAACTTGATCATGATCTCCTATAGTGCTGTAGGGCTTGTATGCGCAAGCAGGTCTTTGAAGAAAATAGGTTCCTTGTGTGTGCTGTGTGGTTTATGAACCTAATTGGACCAAATCCACTCTATACATGCAAATGTAGGTTTAACCCAAACTAAACAGCACAGGGAGAACGTGCCATTTATAGTGAGAATGATGCTAAATGTTTGACAGTGGACATATTTTTACAGAAATACAACTACATATGTATGGCAGATCTAAAGTTCTACAAGTGTTTGCAGACATGGATCCTTTAAAGGCTATGAACACATTCGGGCCCGTTTTTTTTTTTTTTTTTTTTATAATTTTTGCCTAAAAATCATTTTTGCGTACGCCTCCCCAACGGCACTAAGCAGGCAGGAGGGTACCCCACCCCCAGGGACACGAAACAACGTAGAAAGCACAAGTTTAAAAGCCTCCTCCCCTTTACCTTCTCCAGTTGTTTCCTGTCCCTCGGGATGAGGTAGAGCGCAGGCAGGTTCCTTCTTGCCGTCCTGTCTTGTGCCCAGCCTTTTGGTAAGTAGTCCCTGGCTTCAGGAGGGCTGTGGCAGAGCAGCGGAGTCTCGGGCCGAGATACTGTTCCCACCCCTTGTTTCCGGCTTAAGTCCTGCTTTCAGGCAGCCCCGGGCTGGAACCGCTCATATCGAAGCCAATTCTGGACAGAAGGCACGCTGAGACGCTGCGGGGCCGAGGTCTCGTGAGTTCTGGTCATGTGACCTCGGCTGACCAGGGAGTAAAGTTCAAATCGGCAGGTTGGTGTTCCGGACGCTGTGCAGCACACTCGGCATCCTGGGTTTGGCGTGCAAGCATATCGCTACCAGCAGAAAAGCCTTCTGACACCCCAGAGGCCCTCAGCCCAGTAAGCCTTTTCCTGGGAGAGTTATTTTATGTTACTCACACTGTGGTCCTCACACTGGTGGAGGATTCCCCACACTGTCCCACTCCTTAGTTAGGAGTCCTTTCTTGTGTTTTTGCTTTCAGAGCAGAGAAGCCGGAAAGAGTGAGGAATCTGCACAAAGAAAAAAATGTGCTATCTGTAAAAAGCAATTGACTGGCCATAGCAAAAGGCCTATCTGCCAGAAATGTACCGATAAAATCATGTCTAAAGAATCCCCTCCACTGGTTGATAGTTTAAAGGGAACCTGTCACCGGGATTTTGTGTACAGAGCTGGGGACATGGGCTGCTAGATGGCCGCTAGCACATCCCCAATATCCAGTCCCCATAGCTCTGTGTGCTTTTATTGTGGAAAAAAAATGATTTGATACATATGCAAATTAACCTGAGATGAGTCCTGTACGTGACTCATCTCAGGGACAGGACTCATCTCAGGTTAATTTGCATATGTATCAAATCAGTTTTTTTACACAATAAAAGCACACAGCGCTATGGGGACTGGATATTGGGGATGTGCTAGCGGCCATCTAGCAGCCCATGTCCTCAGCTCTATACCCAAAATCCTAGTGACAGGTTCCCTTTAAGAACCATCATAAGGGAGGAAGTAAGCTCCGCAGTCGAGGCTAAAATAGCCTCCTTGCCTCAGAAGCCTTCCACTTCAAAAACAATTGTTGATCCTCAAATAGATTGGGATTTGGAGGGAGCGGAAAACATAGATTTCTCTGAACAGAGTCCCCCTCTGAGGATGAAGCAGGTGGTCCCCTGTGCTCCATAGAAGAAAGAGACTCGCTTCTGAAAGCAATTGAGTCCACCTTAAACATTGAGGAGTCAAAACAGACTCCGACAGTGCAGGACCAGATATTCAAAGGTCTGGTAGATAGAAAAAAGAGAGTATTCCCCATCCATGATAGAATCAAAAAGCTTATTCTAGAGAAATGGAGAGACCCGGAAAAAAGAGCCGATACTTCTAAAATCTTCAAAAGCAAATATCCCTTTAGCGAAGACTACTCGCTTTACTGGGATAAGACGCCAAAAGTGGATGCCCCTATAGCTAGAATCTCTAAAAAAGCATCCCTACCCTTTGAGGATGTTGGGCTTTTAAAAGATGCCATGGATAAGAAGTGTGAATCTGTTTTGAAAAGGTCCTGGGAATCAAATACTGCTATGTTGAGACCAAGCATAGCAGCTACTTATACAGCCAGATCCCTATCCTTGTGGTTGTCGCAGCTGGAGAAACACTTAGTCTCGGGCACCCCTAGAGAGGACATTTTAGCCTCCTTGCCGGTTTTGAAACATGCTTTAAATTTTTTTAGCGGATGCTTCTGCAGACCTGGTAAAGTTGTCTGCTAGATCGGCAGCTCTTTCAAATACGGCGAGGAGGTCTGTTTGGCTAAGGTCCTGGGCAGGGGATACTGCTTCTAAGAATAAGTTCATTGGTATCCCCTGTGAAGGGGACAGACTTTTTGGTTCTGTTTTGGGCGATATTTTGGAAAAAGCGTCCATAGAAAAAAGGGGTTTCCTAGTGGGGAGTCCAAGTTTTTTCAACAGCGACAATCATTTTGGACCCAAAAAAAGGGGCAGGCAAGATCAGAGAAAAAAGGATAGTTCAAATACATGGCAGATCTCAAAAGGTAGAGGTAGGAGTTTCCTCTTCAATCGAGACAAGTCTTCAAAACAAAAGAATTTATGACGCCAGAGATTCGGTAGCGGGGAGGCTAAAAAGATTTCACTTAGCTTGGGAAAAGATCTCAAATTCTGCCTGGATCTTAGATATAATTCTTCAGGGATACAAGCTCCAGACAGATACTTAATAAACAAAAGATTAAAAACGGACCACCATCTTTTAGACTCACAGATTTCCCTTTTAATAGAAAAGGAAGCGGTTGTTTTCCCCGGCGCCTCCACAACGGCATTCCCAGGAGGGTGACCACGCCTCCAGGACAGGAAACAACGAGGAAGCACAGGATTTAAGGAGCCTCCTCCCCTTACCTTACTAGTCGTTGTTTCCTGTCCTCGGACGTGCGTGGAAGCCACTCCTGGGAATATCCAGGAACCTAAAATATTTCGCACCGGTCTAATCTGGTTCCGTGTTTGTTCAGGAGGGCCGGTGCAAGGATCGGGGGCCCCGGGGACGCATTGCCTCCCTTCCTCGATCCTTCGGAGTAAGCCCTAATCGCAGGCATCCCCGGGCTTGCGAGTCCATCGAAACTCGCGCGGGATCGGGCGTCGTGACGTCACCGGAGCGAGATTCTCCTTGGGCAAGAGATTCTCGCGGGAGGACAGCCTCTGCGCGCGGCGGGAAGTTTAAAAACCCGGAAGTGCCTCTCATTCACCGCCATCTATGCTCCGGAGATTCTAAGGATGTCTTCCAGTGACAGAGAGTCGTCCAAGCTGTCGGGTTTATAATAATCCAATTAAGAATTATTAATTATGGTCATAAAAAAATTAATCAAGAATTTTCCATAACTTGTCGAAATTATGACCTGGTGAATTGTAGATAACCCAATCGATACAATTCACATCTGAGGCCGACTATTTCCTCAGATAATAAGTTCTTTTCATGAGAGATGACATTAATGCTAAAGATGTAATTTTGACATTAAATAATACGCAGATATTATAAAAATATGCAGATTTTATTAGTTACACGATTATAAACAAATAAGTATATAAACACGATTATATATGCCAAGGAATATATATGGCAATGATATATGAAGCATTACAAGCTTATCATCAGTAAATAAAAAATGATATATGCCAATTAATATACATGGCATTGATATCAGGCACTAGAAGCTTCACAATAAGTAAATAAACACATGTGGGTAAGAGCAGCTTGTCACATCATAACAAAGCTATTTGGTTAGGATATCAAAACAAGAAGTTAAATTATATACATTACTCCTGTTCAGAGGCGTGTCTAATCCTAGACATCTATATGGAATGATAAATACATTCCCCACCCCTCTCTAACCAAAGTACAACTCACATGACTTCGGGAATGGGCAAATCCATTCAAGTATACAACTTAGAAGATATAACTGTATCCTTCCGCCCTATCCTGGACTACTTTCATATCTGTATAACCTGGTAAGACTATTAAGACAACAGACATTGGAAGAACTTGGAACAAATCTTCCAGTGGGAATTTATCATCTAGCTTGGCGAAGAATGCTACTATCACTATATCTATATCTATGCATATATGTATGCAATCATTTAATACTCTAATAAATTATGAAACTTGATTCTTCTGCAGGTAGAATGAAGGCTCACAATTATTCTATATCTAAGACTACATCTCATATAAAGAGATGATAAATAAATTAATATGTTCGCCAACATAGATGCTATGATTTTACCCACATTATCTAAATAGTCTTAATAAAATGAAACATCATTCTTTGTGTTTCTTACCAAGTCCTAGCAGGAATCTCACTTCTGCTCCTAGGAAAGCTGGATGGTCCATCACCATGGCTTTCATATTGGTAGACCCCTCAATCTTGGGTGTTCTGGCTGGAATGTTGGAATGTTCTTTGCTTGTTTGCTTGTTCTTTGCTTCTTCCTTCTTGCCTCTCTATCTAGGGTAATTATCTCCCTTGTAATCTAACATTACCACCCCTGGATTAGTATTCTCCAATCAATTGAGGGGTGTAAACATATGTAATAAGATCCTATGAGATCATGTTTACCCATAATGCAACTAATGGAGGATGGTATAGTGATATCGATATCTGTCTCCGGATGGCACTGTTGTGCAAGCTATTAACACCATACCATGAAGAGTTAACTAGGGTATTTTTGCATCATATACATTTGACCCTCGTCAGTCAGTAAATCAGAGATAAGGATAAATGTAGACATTTTGTATCAACTAAAGATAGACAACTTGGAGTCTCATTGACACTATTGATCTATGGGCCATTATGGTATGAATGGGCCTTGTTCTCTAAGACATGTCTGGAGAATCCAGTGTACTCCCTTACAGATAAGACCACATTTGTGGCAATAACTCTTAAGACACAATACTCTCTGTATTTTTACACAGATTGAGCTTGGCATGACTTCATCTTGGCCTGTTTCTACCACACAGCAAAACTTTGGCTCAAACTGTTTCTTAAGGACAATGAGCATGCATTTTGAATATAATATGACCAGGTATCAATATATATACCTATGAAAATGCCCGACAAAGCGGTCCGGTGATCCCGCTCCTCCGGCCCTCAGCCCGGTAAGCCTCCTCCCAGGGGGGAGTTAACCCTATTTTTTTAATGTATATTTATTTAGTGGTTTAGGGAGTCCTGGGCCCCTCCTCCCCCTGCACTCTGGGTGTCTGTAGTTTTTTTACTATACTGACCCCTCACCACCATTACTCTGGGTCCTTCTTGGTCCTACAAAGTTTGCTTTATCCCTTTTAGGGCAGTGAGTCCAGAAAGCTTAAGCCCAAAGGGGATTTGGGGCACAGAAAGTGTGGTGGTTGCCGTAAAGGCTTGGTGTCAGATTCAAAGAAAATCCTCTGCCCTAAATGTACTGAAAAAATTATCTCAGAAGAATCCCCTTCCTTTGTGGAGTCTATGCGAACCCTCATTAGAGAAGAGATTAAGGCTGCGGCTGATTCTAATCAATTGACGCATTCCCGGGACCCTCTCGTTCCCTTAATTTAGAAGCATCAGACCGAGGGGATTTGGATGAAGGGGAATTACTAGACGATCAGGACTCCTTATCCTCTAAGGATGCTGCAGGGAGGCCCATGTGCTTTCCCGAAGAGACGCAATCCTTGCTGAAAGATATAAAATCTACCCTAAAATTAGAGGACGTAAAAGAGACCCAATCCCTTCACGACCAGATTTTTCAGGGGTTGGGGGAAAGAAAGAAAAGATCCTTCCTCATCCACAACAATATTAAAGCCCTTATTTCCAGAGAATGGAAGGATCCCGATAGGAGATGGACTGTATCGGCCGCCTTCAAGCGCAAATATCCCTTTTCTGAATCTGATTTGGACTTGTGGGATAAAACTCCCAAAATGGATGCCCCAGTGGCGCGTATTTCAAAAAAGTCATCTTTACCTTTTGAGGATATGGGTCTCCTAAAGGACCCGATGGATAAAAAATGCGAAAATTTATTTAAAAAATCCTGGGAGACCAATACGGCGATGTTACGCCCCAGCATTCCATCCACTTGTACGGCCAGAACCCTCTCAGTATGGCTAGATCAGTTAGAGAGCAATCTGTCTGGGGGTACGTCCAGAGAAGAAATCTTAAACTCCCTTCCTACCCTGAAGAGGGCATCTAATTTTCTTGCGGACGCCTCGGCCGACTTGGTTAAACTCTCTGCAAGAGGCAGTGCTTTAGCCAATGCGACCCGTAGGGCGGTTTGGCTTCGTTCTTGGACGGGGACGCAGGTTCCAAGAACCGCCTGTGCTCCATCCCGTGTGAGGGAGACAGGTTATTTGGTTCCGCCCTTGATGATATTTTGGAGAAGGCCTCCCGATAAGAAAAAGGGATTTCCCTCTGATAATCGTTATTACCAACAGAGACGTTCCTTTCAAAATCAAAAAGGTCAAGAACAGATCAAAATAAGAGGGACGGATCTAAAAGGTGGCAGTCTTCTAGAGGAAAAGGAAGGGGATACCTTTTTAAACCAGAATCCTCTACCCGCCCTACCCAGTGACATGCTGGTCCAGGTAGGAGGCAGGTTAAAACAGTTCTCCTCCGCCTGGCAAGAGATTCATGCCTCCCCTTGGGTCACTCGTACCATAAAAGAGGGCCTAAAGCTGGAGTTTATTTCCCCCCCACCAAGACAGTTCTTTATCAACCAAAGGCAGCAACCCGACAGGCAGGCATCCCTAGAGTCAGAGATATCAACGTTACTCCTCAAAGGAGTCCTCATCCCTGTACCAGAAGGGCAACACGGCGAGGGATTCTATTACCCTGTATTTCTGATAAAGAAACCAAACGGCTCCTTTCGCCTAATAATAAACCTAAAGTCCCTAAACAAATCCATCGTTTACAAGAGGTTCAAGATGGAGACCATAAAATCTACCACACAGATCCTCCCGCGGGACTGCTTTATGGCAACCGTGGACCTTCAGGGCGCTTATTACCACGTCCCAATATACCACGGACATCAGAGTTTCCTGAGGATAGCAGTTTGTTTTCAAGGAAGATTGTCCCATTTTCATTTTACAGCTCTTCCTTTCGGCCTGTCCTCTGCCCCCAGAGTGTTTTCAAAAATAATTGCAGAGGTCACAAAATTCCTTCATCTTCAGGGGGTACAGATCGTCCCATACCTGGACGACTTTCTGGTGTTTGCAGAGTCGCGCCAGCTCCTACAATCACGCCTCAAGCAGATCCAGGTCTGCCTTACTTCTCTAGGGTGGATAATAAATCCCAAAAATCAGATCTTACCCCCAGTCAGGAAAAGGTTTTTTAGGAGTTCTCCTGGATTCAAAACGCCTAATGTCTTTCCTTCCCCAGGACAAACAGTCTCACTTAATCCAAACAGTGTCTCTATTTTCCAGCAGAGATCGGTCTTCAATAAGAGACATCATGGCTGTACTGGGGCTGCTAACAGCCGCGATCCCTGTCAGTAAGGTGGGCCCAAAGTCATACAAGAATCCTTCAGGCCTTTCTTCTCTCCTCATGGGACGGAAAAAATTCATCCCTAGACAAGAAAGTTCACGTTCCCAGACATGTAAAACAGTCACTAACTTGGTGGAGAATAAAGGGAAACCTGAGCATAGGGGTTCACTGGCGCCCAAAAGATATCATGGTCATTACAACAGACGCCAGCAACTCAGGTTGGGAGGTCATTCTTCAGGATCTGTAGTGCAGGGATCCTGGGGAAAAGACATGCGGGGCACCTCCTCAAATTTAAGAGAACTGTCAGCAGTCCACAGAGTTCTCCTTTCCCTCTGCAAAACTTCTCCAAAACACGTAAAAATATTGACGGACAACACTACAGTCGTCGCATACGTAAACAAACAAGGGGAACCAAAAGTCGTTCACTGGCGGAGGTATCAAAAAACATTTTTTCTTGGGCAGAAATAAACCTTCTGTCCCTTTCTGCGGTGCATATCAAGGGAGAGAAGAATGTGGTGGCCGATTATCTCAGTCGACATCTCATAAGAGAAACCGAGTGGTCCCTAAATCGCCACGTTTTCAGCCAGATCTGCCAGATGTGGGGGACCCCAGTGTTAGATCTGTTCGCCACAAAAATCAACAGACAGGTCAAAAAGGTCATCCCGTATGGCTAGACGCCCTCTCCTGGCCGTGGCCAAAACAGCTTCTCTATGCCTTCCCTCCATTCAGCCTCATTCCAAGAATCCTAGTGAAAATTCAGGAAGAGGGAATCCATGTAATTATGGTGGCCCCCTTCTGGCCAAGAAGGGCTTGGTTTCCGCTCCTGCTCAAACTATCGGCCGGAGGTTATTGGACGCTGCCGTCAAACCCAGACCTACTCCATCAAGGACCAGTAAACCATCCCAGTGTAAAGCAACTCAGCTTGACGGCTTGGAATCTGAACGCCTCCTGCTGATGCAGAAGGGCCTCTCAGACGCAGTTATTTCCACGATGCTGAAAAGCCGAAAGCCTGTAACCTCAAGAATCTACTTGAGAACCTGGAATGCCTTTTTATCTTTTTCAGGAAACGTTTGTTCTCCTGATATTCCTCTGGTCCTTCAGTTCCTGCAAGCTGGTTTAGAGAAAGGCCTCCGCCCTTCAACTCTAAAAGTACAGACTACTGCACTCAGCGCCTTCTTAGACGTAAAACTGACAGACTCCCCTCTAGTCAAGCGCTTTTTGAAGGGTGCAGTGAGATCTTCTGCCTCTCCTTGTCCGGTGGTTCCTCCTTGGGACCTAAGCTTAGTTCTTTCGGCTCTCACTACTCCTCCGTTCGAACCAATTGATAATATCCCTCTAAGGCTCCTCACTATGAAGACTGTCTTCCTAGTCGCTATAACTACTGCCAGAAGGGTTGGGGAGATTCAGGCGTTTTCATGCAAACCTCCTTATCTATCAATCCTGGATGATCGAATAGTCCTCAGGCACTGTCCGGCCTTCCTCCCGAAGGTAGTATCCAGATTCCATCGAGAACAGGAAGTCTCCCTACCTTCGCTCTTACAATCTCCAGCTACAGATGCTGAGGGGACTCTGCATAATCTGGATGTCAAGAGGTCGGTTCTCGCCTACCTTCAAGCCACTGAACCTCTAAGGAAATCAGACCGTCTCTTTTTACAGTTTCAAGGCCCTAATAAAGGGCAAGCAGCTAGCAAATCATCCATGGCTAGATGGATTAGGAATGTAATATCTGCTGCCTACATTTCTAAGAACTGTCAACCACCAGAGATATTGAAAGCTCATTCTACAAGGGCAATGGCCTCATCCTGGGCAGAGACAAAGGTAGTCCCCGTGGAACAGATCTGTAAAGCGGCTACATGGGCCAACCCTATGACTTTTTTTAGGCACTATAAGTTAGATGTAGTGAGGGATCAGGACTTGTCCTTTGGTCGTAAAGTTCTGTCTCCTGTTGTCCCCCCCTGATATCGATTACTCTGTTAGTCCTCCTGGGAATGCCGTTGTGGAGGCGCCGGGGAAAAGGGTAAATTACTCTTACCGGTAATTGGATTTTCCAATAGCCTCCACAACGGCACTGAGTTCCCTCCCAAACTTTTGAATGTCTTGTAGACGAATGATGTAATTTGTTTACTATAATATATAATTTTTCTGCATCACTTCTGTGTCCTCTCTTATTGACTGGTAAGGTAAGGGGAGGAGGCTCCTTAAATCCTGTGCTTCCTCGTTGTTTCCTGTCCTGGAGGCGGGGTCACCCTCCTGGGAATGCCGTGGTGGAGGCTATTGGAAAATCCAATTACCGGTAAGAGTAATTTACCCTTTCCGTCCCAGAAGACCAGAAAGGAAAGGGCTTTTACTCCCATATTCCTGGTAAAAAAAACAAATGGCTCCTTCAGAGCGATTATCAATCTAAAATACCTCAACAGGTTCCTCAGATACAAGAAGTTCAAAATGGAGACTGTGAAGTCCCCTATCCTTTTAACACGAGATTGCTTCATGGTTACGCTCGACCTAGCAGATGCGTATTACCACGTACCAATTTACCAGTAACACCAAAAGTACCTACACTTCAGTCTTTCTAGGGAATCGCCTTATGCATCTCCAGTTTCAGGTTCTACCGTTTGGCCTGGCATCTGCTCCCAGAGTGTTCACAAAGATAATAGCAGAGATTTCAAGTTTCTTTCACCAGAAAGGGATAAATTTCGTGCCTTACCTGGACGATTTTCTCATTTCAGCACCTTCTCAAGTTCTGCTGCAGGTTCACGTCGAGTTTGTTCTAGAGACTCTCCAATCCTTGGGATGGAAGCTGAATTTAGAGTAATCAGACCTAATACCCAGCCAAATAAAAGTCTTTTTGGGAATTCTGATGGATTCAAGTCAAATGACCTCCTTCCTTCCATGGTCAAAAAAGGAGGACATCTTTTCAAAAGTCTCAGCCTTTCTGCTGCAGAAGACTGTGTCATTCAGGCAGATCATAAGAATCCTGGGGCTCATGAGCTCAACTATTCCGGCGGTCAAGTGGGCTCAGTCCCATGGGAGGTCCTTACAGGAGTTTCTCTTGAAACGGTGGAACAAAAGTGCCTTTTCTGTAGACAAAACAGTGACCTTACCCCCAAAAGTGAAGAATTCACTATACTGGTGGCTGAGCAGGAAAAACTTAAGCCGGCGGGTCCCTTGGAGGTCCACAAACCAAGTGGTCATAACAGACGCAAGCGGGGCAGGATGGGGAGCCCACTTCGAAGGTCAGCTAATACAGGGTGCTTGGGACTCAGAAGTCCTTCCCCTATCCTCAAACGCAAAAGAACTACTGGCGGTATATTTAGCCCTGAAGGCTTTTTTACCAATCATCCGTGGCCAAAATGTCAAGATTCTCTGAGACAACAGCACTACGGTAATAAATATACCTAAACAAACAAGGGGTCTTGAAAAGCAGAACTCTGTCAAGTCGCATCCAGAATTTTTTTCTGGGCCGAATCACACACAGAATCGATCTCCTCAGTTCACCTGAGAGGAGAGGAAAACATTCTAGCGGATTTCCTGAGCAGAGGAAGGATTTTGCCAGGAGAATGGAGCCTCAAGAGGTCAGTGTTTCTGAAAATTTGCAGCAAATGGGGGCACCCGACGGTGGATCTATTTGGCTCCCAGAAGAACAGATAAATAGATCTGTTTTATTCCCTCTCAGTGAAGGATCACCCAGCGAGAGTAGACGCCTTTTCAGGCCCTTGGCCGCGAGGTCTTCTATATGCTATTCCAGCTAATCCCGACTAAGTCTTGGCAAAAATTGTGGAAGAGCACTCACGTCATTCTAATAGCCCCTTATTGGCCAAAAATGATGTGGTTTCCCCTGCTACTGAATTTATCCAGAGGGGATTTCTGGACTCTTCCCCAGCTCCCGGATCCTCTGCTGCAGGGTCCAGCCTGGCACCCATCGGTAAACCAATTAAAACTTACAGCTTGGAATTTGAACGATCCATCCTGAAGTCTAAGGGATTTTCGGATGCCATGATTAATACTCTCCTTTCCAGCAGAAAACAGGTTACGTCCAACATCTGGACATGGAAAACCTTTCTTCTTTTTGCCAAAGACTCCTGGAATCCTACCTTACCACCAGATACTAAGTTAATCTTGGACTTCTTGCAGAAGGGCCTTGACAAAGGGCTCCGGGTTAGCACTGTCAAGGTCCAGATAGCAGCCCTTAGTGCCTTTTATGGATGTCAGACTGGCTGAACTAGATTTGGATAAGAGGTTCATTAAAGGAGCTAGTAGGCTACATCCCGTTCATAGATCTGATTCCTCCCTGGGATCTCAACCTGGTCCCCTCTGTCTTAATGGACCATCCTTTTGAACCTCTTGTCAAAATCTCTTTCAGGCTCTTATCACTAAAAACAGCCTTTCTTATAGCCATCACTTCAGCCAGGAGAGTTGGTGAGATCCAGGCCCCATCCTGCAGGCCCCCTATCGAAGCATCTTAGATGACAGAATCGTATTAAGGCATGAACCCTCCTTTTTACCAAAAGTGTTCACAAAATTTCACTGTCAGCAGAAGATCTCGTTACCTACCTTCTGCGCCCAGGCAAAGTCTTCAAAGGAGAGGAGATTTCATCATCTGGACGTTATGTGCTAGCCTATCTGGACGCTACTAAAGACCTAAGAAAGTCCGACCGTCTACTGATCCAGTATGCAGGTCAAAACAAGGGACAATGTGCTTCAAAAACCACCATCGCCTGCTGGATCAAAATGACTATTGGCATGGCATATGCGCAAAGAAGACTTTCTCCTCCGGCTGGGTTAAAGGCTCATTCTACATGGGCGGTGTCGACCTCCTGGGTGGAATCCGCCTCGACTTTATTACCTCAGATCTGCCAGGCTACAACCTGGTCTAGTCCATCCACCTTTCTGAATCATTACAGGCTGGACATCCAGTCCAACAGGGACCTGTAATTTGGACGGAAAGTCCTGTCTGCAGCTGTTCCCCCAAACCCCCCCCCCCTCCCCCCAAGTTTGATTCCTTTGCTATTCCTCCTGCTTAGTGCCGTTGGGGAGGCGTTCGGAAAAGATGATAATTACTCTTACCGGTAATTGGATTTTCCGTGTAGCCTCCCCAACGGCACTGAGTTATTTCCCACCCTGATAAATTTTCAGTTTTTCTTGTACTAATGTATGATGAAGTTGGTGCTTTTCTCCCTAAAAATAAAGTGTTTTTTCTTCAGCATTATCCTGAGTCCTTAGGTACTTACTGGAGAAGGTAAAGAGGAGGAGGCTTTTAAATGTAGGCTTTCTACGTTGTTTCCTGTCCCTGGGGGCGGGGTACCCTCCTGCCTGCTTAGTGCCGTTGTGGAGGCTACACGGAAAATCCAATTACCGGTAAGAGTAATTATCATCTTTTTTCAATTGGTCTTTATTAAACATGTTCAACAGTTTCTGTTTCACAGCCTTTACTTTCGGTGTATCTGCAAACTATCTTACTTTCTTTTTAACAGAGGCAGATGCTCTGACTGCTCCACATGTAGCCCTTATCTCTGAACTCCTGACGGCTGAGAAGCACTCTGTTATTATTAGCTATAATAATTGTTTATGAGCTGTCAGGTGTTCAGAGCCAAGGGCCGTACATAAGAAAGATGTGCAGATACGCTCAAAGTGAAGGCTGTAGAAAAAAAAACTGTTACATTTTTAATAAAGACAAATTAAGGCTAATTTTACACTTGCAGCAGGACGGATCCGGCAGGCTATTCAGCCTGCCGGATCCGTCCTGCCGCAAGTGCCGGTGCACTGCCATGCTGCCGCTCCATCCACATTGACTATAATGGAGGCGGGGGGCGGAGCTACGGCAGTGCACGGCCAGAGATCGCCGGACTAAAAGTCCTGAATGTCCGACTTTTCAGTCCGGCGATGGGGACGGAGTAGCAGCACGGCAGTGCACGAGCACTTGCGGCAGGACTGAATAGCCTGCCAGATCCGGCCTGCCGCAAGTGTGAAAGTACCCTAATAAAGTATTTAGCCCAAAATTAGTAAAATGCATGATAAAAAAAAATGCCCCCAAAGGTGTTCATAGCCTTTTAGGGTCTGTGCATACTGGCACTGTGGCTTCTGTTTGATATGATGGATCTGTTGTGATCCATTTTTTAACCCTCTAACATAGGGTTATTACTGGATAGAATGACAAAGCATAGTATCCCCTGTGGATCGGGGGTAAATTGAAATAACCAGAATACCTTTTTAACCCAGACAGCCCCTTTTGAGCTGAACATACACTTTAGTTAAATGGCGACCAAACCCATTGGGATTGAGGGACTGACCAACCATTGAATGTGTGTATAGGCCTTCCGATTCTCTCCAGTGACAGATGTTTGAGGAGAGGACCATTGGGCAGTTGGATTTCAACTGCCCGGTCCTTTTGTTCTCAGGAAGGTGTCTGGCAGCAGATGAGTTGCTCAGAGAAGGCTCACAGCAGCCTTCTCCTTTTTTCCTACTGGCTGTCCCAAGTGTGTATATGTATGGAGGGATTGGGAGAGATGGCTGTTGGCCAAACAAGGGTTCGTCCAACTGCTGTCTGTGTATGGTGAGCCTTGGCCTTGGAAGACCCTACATACAGTAGGTGCTATTAAGCATTGTGACAATAAAGTACCTGCTTGGGATTGCAGTGCCATCTGAAGGCAACATGATGCCAACAAGTCACTGTCCTCTAGCAAATCAAATGGACATCATGTTCTCCTCTCTGTTCTTCTGTTCTGTAATAAAGCTGAATGTCAGTTAATTTTCCTTCAGCATCTTTAATGAAGTATATTAAATTTGATAGTTGTGTACTTGTTGTGCCAGATGACATTTCCCATGACTTTTCCTGAAGATTGTAACGAAATTCTTCACATTATATTACTTTTTATACTTGAAGTCATAGTGATCTCTCGGTGTTGTTGGCTTTATGTATGACTTGACAACATTTGATAAATCCCAGTTGTTTTATTTTCCCTAATAATATTAATATCTCAGTAAATCAGATTAGCCCGGGATTAATATCATGGAAACTTTACTTGTTGGGAGCAGTGTAGCAACAAAGGGCTTTATATCTGACACATTTTATCTATGAAATATGAAACTTCAAACTTTGTAATGTCAATCCTGATATTTTCCATTATGATTTGTGCTTATATGAAAGGCGATTTCATAATGAATTGTTAAATGTGACAATGAATACAGCAAAAAAAAAAACTCTGAATATGATTTGGTCAGACTCCTTAAATATTCACATAAGCTGTTCTTTGGTCTTGGCTTGACCTACACATGGAATTAAATAAATTGCGTGTGAACATTTCTTATGCATGTTTGTTGGATGGAAGGGTGAGTTTACCCACGCACTTTCCAAAATTACATTTCAAATCCATTTTCAATTTTTCTGCATTATATGCATTCGTCTTCATAAGTCATGTCCTCAGACGTTCTGATGCAATCTATATGGAATGCTAACTTTTTAAAACATAATGATAAAATGGAGTGGAGAACATTTTTTTAGACTTTGAGATAGACTTAGACTTAGTAAATCTGCAGGATCAGACCAGACTGGCTAGGCATGACTCCCCACAATGTCCTTGGATAGAGCATCATTATCACATCGGCAGGGGCAGAGGCGGCTCTAGACTTTAAAGGGGTATTAGGCGAAACTCGAAAATGAGGCCCCCACGAACACAAGTTTCGCAATAAAGGAAAGAATAATGGCCTCAGCGAGAACATTCAAGACGGCAGAAATTGAAGGGTCAACTGTAATCTTATACCAGGATTTATCCCCTATGACTCTGAGTAAGAGGGGCAAAATAAATGTGGAGCCCCAGTATTGGGTCTACAACGCAATGAAAGCCAGATATCCCTCAAAGGAAGGAAAACCGAGCAAAGGGGTGTCTCCATTACAGAGATCACAAAATCCACCATATTAAGTGGTAACCGGAAGCAATGCTAGAGTTAGTTAGCCAGAATCCTACTCCACACTGATGAGGGGCAACACCCCGAAACAGCTGTCTGTGGATGGATAACTAGCTTAGGTTTTCCCCGTCACATCCTTAAAGCTTGTAAAAAAGTGGGATCTTGACTTAGGGGCCACTTAATATGGTGGATTTGGTGATCTCTGTAATGGAGACACCCCTTTGCTCAGTTTTCCTTCCTTTGAGGGATATCTGGCTTTCATTGTGTTGTATACCCAATACTGGGGCTCCACATTTATTTTGCATATTACCGTTTCCCACTTTCCCAGGGAGCTTTGCACTTTTGGATTGCTGTGTTGAGACTCTTAAATGAGGCTCCGCGGTGTTTTTGTAGCTGGTCTCCCTGAGATCAGCTATTGTTTTGTCTGAGTAAGAGGTGGCATCTCAAACCTCTTCTAGAGGTCCTACATCAGAAAAGGCTGACATACTGCTGGCTACAACCATTTGTCCTCTTGATCAACACCCCAATACGAAAAAAGACACTTCCCTTGGATACTACAAAAGATATGACCTGATGTAACAATCCTGTTAGACACAGCTGTATATGCAGCATTCTCACCGGCAGTAGAATGTCAGTTGCCTCCAAGTTCCCGGTGATGTAAGTGGCATGCGTGGACTGTCCCAAGTCCCTTCTTCCTCTCTCTATTCTTCCTTTTTCTTTTCCTCGCGGTACGGTAGTTAACTTGCTCTGTCCTCTCGACTCCCCTCTCCTGCGTGCGCCGCTCCGGCCGGTAGCTGGCATGAGTGCGGGAAGCCAAAGAAAGTAAGTCCAAAAAAACGTTTCCTGTTTGATGTCACACCTGTTGGTACGGGTGCCTTCAGAGGGAAAAAAAGCATAAGTAATAAAGCCTACCATAATACGCCCAGTAGAAATAACTCTTCTTATAATGTGCAGAAAATACCCCCTTGTAATGCCCCCAGTTGAGCTAATGTTCCCATAGTGCCCCCATAATGTGCCAGCATAAAATACCCCTATATAGTGCCCCCAGTAAATGCCCCATAGTGCCCCTCTCCCCCTTCCTCCTAGTGTCCCCATAATGCACCAGTATAAAATATCCCTTTTTAGTGCCCCCCGGAGATGACCCCATAGTACTCCTCTCCCCCCTTCCCCATAGTACCCACCATAATGTGTCCCAGTATAAAATGCCACTGTACAGAGCCCCCATATAACATACCCCTTCTATGTGGCCTCAGTAGATGCCCCTATGGTGCCCACCAATAATGTGACTGCATGAACTGCTCCCATAGTGCCACCAAAAGTGTCACTCAATGATGCCCCCGGCCTTAATGTCCTATTACTCCCCCTACATCCATGTCATATCACCCCTTAGTGTCACATTTCTTCATCCCCCAAATGGCACATTTATCCCCCTACATGGACCTGAGACGCACACCTGAGTCACACGTGAGGTGAGTGAGGACCAGTGATGACTGGTCTGGTCTGGCACTAGTCTGAGGCAGAGGCAGTTAGCCACTATACATATCTGTCTATCTATTATCTATCTATCATTTATCAATCACTATCTATCATGGGTTGAGTAGAGTCGGCTCATAAACTCTTTTTCATTGGTAAGTAAGAAATTTTGCAACTGCCTCTGCAGCAAAGGTCAGTGAGGAGCTGTGCGAGGTGCAGGGCGAGGATGCCATGTTGGAATGAGGCTGCAGCAGCCTCATTCCAACATGGCATCCCCGCCCTGCGTCTCAAACAGCTCCTCACTGCCCTCCTTTGCTGCAGTTGCAAAATTTCTTACTAGTCATTATTCCAACATGGCATCCTCACCCTGCACCTTACACAGCTCCTCACTGACCTCCGAGGCATTGGCGGCTGCTGGCTCCTTCTCACTGCTGTGCAGCGCTCTGAGGGCGGGAAGGCGTTGCTTCATACTTTAGGTTAGTGCCTGTGGGGCCAGGCCGCTCTAAGCCCCTGTGCTCTCTGCTTCTTTAAGAGAGCAGTCTCTTCTGGAACTCAGAGCGGCCTGGCCGCGGCAGATCTCGTCGTGCATGCTGACTGAGGCTGCTCAGGCTGAGCCTGTTTGTAATAAATATTGTGGTTGGGGACGGACATTGACCGGTGCAGGTGGGAGCCAGCCAGATAGAGCGAGGCCCCCACCAGCACGAGGCCTTAGGCGCCGGACTAAGTCGCCTAATGGGAGAGCTACCTCTGGGCAGGGGTATGAGTCCTTGCACTCCTGCCGTTTAGCTGTTTCAGGGAACTGCTGCGCGCACCGGGACTCTTGTGGGCGCAGCCAGCTCCCAGGAGTTTATCAAGCACAGTGCTGTACATTGTTTAGTGGCTGTGCTTGGTATTGAAGTTCAGCCCCCGTTGACTTAAAATATGGGGCTGAGCTGCAACTAGGCCATGTGACCAATGTGCTGTGGCACATGCGGAGCAGTTTATTCCAACAGCTGATCAGCGGGGGTCCCAGGTGTCAGACCTCCTCCGATCTGATATTCATGACCTATGCTGAGGATAGGTCATCAGTATCATCAGTATAAATTTCCGAATAACCCCCTTAATAGCTGTGCATTCAGTCCCTGGGTATTTTTATAGGTTGTTTAGTAAAAAAAAGGAAATTTAAGAATAAGTGCTGCGGATCGCAAATAGACTTGAATAGGTCTGCAATCTGCAAGGTACGGCAAAAGATAGGACATGTCCTATCTTTTGCAATGTGGAGGCACAGACATAAAAGCCCACAGAACTTCCGTGGGCTTTCGATCCATGCCTCCATTCCGCAAAAGAAAGGACATGTCCTACCTCCGGCTGTATATCTTCGCGATTGTGGACCCATTCAAGTCAGTGGGTCTGCATCCGCAGCACAAAGTGCATATATATTGCAGACTTGACATTTGTCGTCCGCAGTATGGGCACAGAGCCCTTACGTTCAGGTGAGTGGGCCCTACGAGAAGCCCTAAGTGCTTTTGCTCATTCTGACCTTAGGAGTCTAGTGGGCGGTCTTACCAGTGATTGACACATCTAGTGCATAGTGATTGCTCAGAGAAGGCTCACAGCAGCCTTCTCCTTTTTTCCTACTGGCTGTCCCAAGTGTGTATATTGTGGTAAGGTGCAAGGTGTCATATGTGATGGCAGGTACGTGTCACCGAGGTTGCTGGCCTCGGTGAGGTGAGAGCCGGGTTTTTGTCTGCAGCAGCTAGTGCTGTTTGGCGTTGTTAAATAGCATGGCTGCAAAGCCGATCCGGGCCGGCTCTTACTGGGAGCAGCTAAAGAGTAGGGTGGGTGGCTGCTCCCCACGGTCCAGTCCATGTTTTGGGCTGGATATAAAACGCAGCCAGCAGCTGTGTCTGGGGAGTGTGATTATCCTGGAGCTGCTAACAGGGCTGGGAGTTCTCTGTCCAGGAGGAAAGAGCTCAGCAAGGAGGTATTTTGTTCCTGGCTACCTGAAGCTGGATTCTCCTGCGGCTGGGCCGACAGCGTGGTGCGAACCTGCACCTACACCTCCCAGGTGACTGAACCTGTGTTGGACTGTTTTTGTTTGGCTACGTTATTTCCGTTGTGTGTGAACTGTCACCAAGAGACTGTTTTTCATTTTGTGTGCAAGTGTGAATAAAAGACTGTTTGTTGCACAATCTGGACTCCTTGTTTTGCCTCTAAACTGCACCCGCACCGCTGTCTACCAGAGCGACTCCCCACAATATGTATGGAGGGATTGGGAGAGATGGCTGTTGGCCAAACAAGGGTTCGTCCAACTGCTGTCTGTGTATGGTGAGCCTTGGCCTTGGAAGACCCTACATACGGTAGGTGCTATTAAGCATTGTGACAATAAAGTACCTGCTTGGGATTGCAGTGCCATCTGAAGGCAACATGAGGCCAACAAGTCACTGTCCTCTAGCAAATCAAATGGACATCATGTTCTCCTCTCTGTTCTTCTGTTCTGTAATAAAGCTGAATGTCAGTTAATTTTCCTTCAGCATCTTTAATGAAGTATATTAAATTTGATAGTTGTGTACTTGTTGTGCCAGATGACATTTCCCATGACTTTTCCTGAAGATTGTAACGAAATTCTTCACATTATTTTACTTTTTATACTTGAAGTCATAGTGATCTCTCGGTGTTGTTGGCTTTATGTATGACTTGACAACATTTGATAAATCCCAGTTGTTTTATTTTCCCTAATAATATTAATATCTCAGTAAATCAGATTAGCCCGGGATTAATATCATGGAAACTTTACTTGTTGGGAGCAGTGTAGCAACAAAGGGCTTTATATCTGACACATTTTATCTATGAAATATGAAACTTCAAACTTTGTAATGTCAATCCTGATATTTTCCATTATGATTTGTGCTTATATGAAAGGCGATTTCATAATGAATTGTTAAATGTGACAATGAATACAGCAAAAAAACTCTGAATATGATTTGGTCAGACTCCTTAAATATTCACATAAGCTGTTCTTTGGTCTTGGCTTGACCTACACATGGAATTAAATAAATTGCGTGTGAACATTTCTTATGCATGTTTGTTGGATGGAAGGGTGAGTTTACCCACGCACTTTCCAAAATTACATTTCAAATCCATTTTCAATTTTTCTGCATTATATGCATTCGTCTTCATAAGTCATGTCCTCAGACGTTCTGATGCAATCTATATGGAATGCTAACTTTTTAAAACATAATGATAAAATGGAGTGGAGAACATTTTTTAGACTTTGAGATAGACTTAGACTTAGTAAATCTGCAGGATCAGACCAGACGGGCTAGGCATGACTCCCACAATGTCCTTGGATAGAGCATCATTATCACATCGGCAGGGCAGAGGCGGCTCTAGACTTTAAAGGGGTATTAGGCTAAACTCGAAAATGAGGCCCCCACGAACACAAGTTTCGCAATAAAGGAAAGAATAATGGCCTCAGCGAGAACATTCAAGACGGCAGAAATTGAAGGGTCAACTGTAATCTTATACCAGGATTTATCCCCTATGACTCTGAGTAGAGGCAAATAAATGTGGAGCCCCAGTATTGGGTCTACAACGTAATGAAAGCCAGATATCCCTCAAAGGAAGGAAAACCGAGCAAGCGGTGTCTCATTACAGAGATCACAAAATCCACCATATTAAGTGGTAACCGGAAGCAATGCTAGAGTTAGTTAGCCAGAATCCTACTCCACACTGATGAGGGGCAACACCCCGAAACAGCTGTCTGTGGATGGATAACTAGCTTAGGTTTTCCCCGTCACATCCTTAAAGCTTGTAAAAAAGTGGGATCTTGACTTAGGGGCCACTTAATATGGTGGATTTGGTGATCTCTGTAATTTTTCTCTTACACCAAGTGAAATGTAATTGGACTTAGACTAGGTGTTTCTAAGCTGGTATTTTATTCATAAGACTTGTAGGAAAGAGGCCTATTTCTCAAAGTTAAAGGCTATGTACACCTTTAGGACATTTTTTTTTATTTTTTTTATTAGTGCTTTGTACTCATTATGAGCTAAACATTTTCTCTCTGCTCTGTCAGATAGCTAGCTGACAGGCTCTCCTTATCCATGCTCTCAGACCTTATAAACTCTTATCAAAGCCCAATCCTTATCTTACTGATAAGAATGTGGCCTTTAATAAGTGTTTATGACCTCTTAGTAATTGAGAAATAAGGGTTATTAGATGACTGACAAAGTGAAAGTAGGATTCACACCGCTAGAAAAACGGTTTACCCTTTGTGACAGAACGGCTCAGTATTTTTAATAAAGACCAATTGGAAAAAAGATTTTTAGCCCCAAATAAGTAAAATACAATCATTAAAAAAATTGCCCCCGAAGGAGTACATAGATTTTAAACATCTTACAAATGTGATGGCTCACCCACAGACTAATGTGGAAAGGGTGCTACCAATCCTAGTCTGTCAAACAGAAAGAATTCCATAATACATATGTATGGATGGGCACACCGCACTTGGAATTAGAAAAAATAGTGCTAATGTTTATTATAATAAAATTGTTTATTATAATAAAATAAAAACAATAAGATAAAACAATCAGATACCAACAACTCCAATATAATAAAATTGAAATTGTCGCTCCTATATTCTTCATATAATTCTCTCACAATATTATGCATATGTTGTGTCAATAACTCTCTGGTCAAATCTGATGATTACCAATAGTAAATGGGTACCTCTTAATACCGGTACCGATTAGGCTTCGTTCACATCACTGTTTGTCTTTTCCGTTCTCCGGCTCCGTTCAGGAGCTGGAGAACAGAAAGGACGGATGCTGTACATAACTGACACCTAACTTACACTAACGGAGTTTAAAGACTTCATAGACTTTAATGGGGTCCGCTTGGTGTCCGCTCAGAACATGATTTTTGAGTGGACATGAAAGTACTGCATGGAGGACTTTCATGTCCGCTCAAAAATCATGTTCTGAACGGACACCAAATGGGCCCCATTCAAGTCTATGGGGTCTTTAGGCTCCGTTGGTGTCAGTTAGGTGTCAGTTATGTACAGCATCCGTCCTTTCCGTTCTCCTGCTCCTGAACGGAGCCGGAGAACGGAAAAGACAAACGGTGATGTGAACGAGCCCTTAGTTATTGGTTTTAGTTGCTATTGTAGCCAAATTCAAAAATTTAGAAGAAAAAAATATAAAAATTTGGATCCAGATATTTAATTCAAATATGTTTGCTCATAAAAACATTGCACTGATATTGTGGTAGTTCCACTTCACCATATATAGTTCCCAAAATTGTAAGTCCTTCAGATGCCTCGCAATGTTACTTCTACACCAGAACATTCATGCTGATGCGATAATGGTATATGTCTGATAATAATTTTAATACTGGCAGTTATGATACTTTGCCAAGCAGTATAGTATTTGTTAGAGTTTCGGCATATATCTCGTATAGATCTTATTACTTGCAAGTGTCCGGGTTAGTCAAGGTTTGACAGGGTTAAACTGCAGCCTTACAGCATTACTTGATTTTTGTTGGTTACTCACGTTTAGATGTTCTATTGTGAATGAGGCCCAAACAAAACCGCGCCGTATATCCCACTGCCAGAGCAGGGTCCAGTGCTATCACACAGATATTTTTCGGGGAGTTAATATGCAGTACCGCCGGGTCACATGGCATCTCACCAATGTGAGAATAAGCCCCCGTCCGGAAAACATTGTTACAAAGACGGAAGAATTTGAATAGACTGTTTTGGAGCGCTCCATATACAAATGACTCGGACCTTGATTTGCAGACAATAATAGGACATGCACTACTTTTTTGTGGAACGGCCATGCGGACAAATGGAAACGGAATGCACACGGAGTAACTTCCGTATTTTCTACAGCCACATTGAAATTAATGGTTCCGCATACAGGCCGCACAAAAAACTGAACGGAAGCACACACGGAAGGGATCTGTTTTTTGTGGAGTAAAGTGCGGACATTGCCATGTGCATGAAGCCTACTGCATTCACTCTATATGTATCCTGTGGCAGTGCTGGTGATGTCCATGTATCTTGGTGATGCCCAGCCGTTATTTAAAGAAATATTTGCTTGCTACTGTGCTAGACCATGTTATTTTGAGAAGTGTGACTATTGGTCTATGTGTATTCATCAACCTTGTAAAATTGTACTGTTTGTCCTTCTAGCAATGACCTTATTAGGCACAGCAATGACTTGTATTTTCTATTTTACAGATGTACCTTGTGATTTTCCCTGAAGGAACGCGGTACAATCCTGATATACCCAAGGTTATTGCTGATAGTCAAGCATTTGCTATGAAAGAAGGTACAATTGTGAAAGAGCACAAGAAGTGAAATTCATCTTATGACATCAGTTGCTTGTGAATATATTCACAGGAATCGCATACATAGGGCATTGTGTTAGCTCTTCAGGGCAGTGGTGCTGGTTCTTGGCACTAATGCCAGTTGCTGATTATTCACGTGTCTTTTATGGCTACGGTTTACCGATCTTCTAAAAACTACCCCCAGCTAGCTAACAACATAAAGTCATGTCATGGTGGTTTCAATAACATAGTGAGCTCTCTCTACTCCAATGATCTGCAAAAGTGACTTGATGTAATAGGGCACCTCCAAATCTACAGTCTGCAGGGACCTTGATGCTATCTTGTTAATATCTTTAGTATAGACATTGGTGAAAACCTTTTCCTTTGAACATGATTAAACAATCTTTTAGGGTACATTTACATCTGCAGAAGGCTGATCTCAGAGCAGCCCGCAGTATTTCACTGGATCCAGCATTGCTGGATTCTACACTTTATCGTTGGATCCCCATTGGCTATAATAGGGTCCGGCGGTGATTCGGCCGGCATCGTGTTTAAAGCGCTGTACTCTATCTATGGAACTCCCATAGAAACAAATGGATTGGCTACACACATGTGCAACCAGCTGCTCCACTCTTCAGAGGGCTGCAGAGCCCCTGTTCTTGTGAGTGATGGGGGTCCCAGTGGTAAGACCCCCACCATTCTAATGGATCCCTGATCTGTGGATAGGGGACAGCTTTAACCAACCGGAATACCCCTTTAAGATGCAGCTACACATAAAATATTATATACTCTAATGCAGCAAGCTCTGGAATTCCTCATGACATGGTTGGTAGCTTAAAGGCTATGGACACCTTGGGGGTCATTTTTTCATTTTATCATTATTATATTCTACTTATTTTGAGCTAAAAATCTTTTTTTTATTTGGTCTTTATTAAAAGGTTTCTGCCACTTTTCCAGTATAACAGTATAATCCTGCCAGCTGACTGCTCATGTGAATATCTTATCTGCGATCTCCTGACCTCAAAAACACTATGAAATGTCACTAGTTCAAAAAACAGGGCTACAAATTGGGCAAGCAGCTCTCCTGGATGACGGGACTCCATGTAAGCTACTTTCACACTGGCGTTCTGGTTTCAGTTTGTGAGAGCCGTTTAGGGCTCTCAGAAGCGATCCAAAACTGATATGTTTTGCCCTTAATGCATTCTGAATGGATTAGGATCCGCTCAGAATGCATCAGTTTGCCTCCGTTCCGCCTCCATTCTGCTTTGGAGACGGATACCAAAACGCTACTCGCAGCGTTTTGGTGTCAGTTTGACGAAACTGAGCCAAACGGATACATCTTAAACACCACTAAAAGTCAATAGGAGCGGGATCCGTTTTCTATCGTGCCGGATTGTCAGTGAAAACGGATCTATCCCCATTGACTTACATTGTGTGTCAGGACGGATCCGTTTTCACTGACGCAATCTGGCAAAATAGAAAACGGATCCATCTCCCATTGACTTTCAGTGGTGTTCAAGACGTTTTGGCTGTGTTAAAGATAAATACAAACGGATCCGTTCTGAATGAATGCATACGGTTGTATTATCTGAACGGATGCATTTGTGCAGATTCATGACAGATCCGCACCAAACGCGAGTGTGAAAGTAGCCTAAAGAGAAACTGACAGTCTGCAGATATACTCTTAGGTAACTCCTGTAGTACAAGAACTGCTCAGCATTTTTATTAAAGACCAATTGAAGAAATTTTTTATTTTTTTATTTTTTTGCTGGAAATGAGTAGAATGCATAATAAAATGCCCCCAGAGGTGCCCATAAGCTTTTACACTCCAGTAAGGCTATGTTCACATGTGGCCAATTTGTTTCAGAAACTTCTGTCTGCAAATCTGTTCCATACATGTGGTTGTTTCTGCAGCATGTGCATGGATTTCTGTAGGCCCCAGCCAGACGAATAAGACTGTCATAGAAACTTCTGCACCAAATCTGCCATTTGTGAACACACCCTAAGGCCCCTTGCCGATGAGCGTGAGCAGATTAGGTCCGGATGCGTTCAGAGAAAACTGCACGATTTCGCAAGCAAGTCCATTCGGTTTTGCCTGCGATTGCGTTCAGTTGTTCATTTACACAGCCCCATTGAAATAAATGGGTCCGGATTCAGTGAGGGCACAATGCGTTCGCATCACGCATTGCACCCGCGCGGAAAACTTGCCCATGTGAAAGGCGCCTAACAGGTAACGAGCAGTTCTTCACATCATGCCGCAGTAAACTAACTTAGAAAGCCCCAGATGTGGAACCGTGGGTGAAGCTACTGAACGTTTCATCACAAATGTCTCTTTTGAGTAAACTATGTCGAACACCAGCCGTGTTCTTTGTACACTCACCATATACGTGCTGAGAGCCTGTCTGGCTCTGTGGCCAAAGACCATCTGATTTCAAGCAAGTTTGTGTTGGTCCAGAACCCAGTTTGGCTGAAGAACACAAGCATTCTCAGAACTATTGTCAGTGCCTGGTATACTTATGCACTAAAGCCTTTTATATTTAGGAACGTGGAATAGCTATTTAAAACAGGATATCGGAGTCACAGCAGATCTCTGCAGGATGTTGTGCTAGAAAATAAACCATTAAAAAGTGTTCTCTGGGAGGCACACATGCAAAGTGACGCGCAGTCATAGAAAGTACATTAGAATTGCATTTATCGTACAGCTTCATGTTCACTAGGAAGGAAACAAACTTGTCCTCAACTAACCTTCAAGTGACAGTAATAAATTAATAACCAAGTCATCATCGAACACAAAAACATGTCTAGGTCTGTTTAATATTACTGATTTCATATCTAGGTGCAGTAAGCATATGAGGGCTCCATTCCCACATCTGTATACTGTCATCTCTATATGTGATAGTTACTAAAGGGGAATAGTCATCTCTTCTGGTCTTGTACTTCTAAAGGTGGAATTATATGATTTTACTCCTTTACGATTGATCCTCAGGATAGGCCATCAATATATGATCGGCGGGGGTCAGACTCCCTGCACCTCTGCCAATCAGCTGCTTCAAAGTAGCTCTGGTGCCGGAACTAGACAGGTCAGTCCATTGTGTAGTGGACGGAGATTGTAAATGTGGCGCTGCTCCAATTCATTTCAATAGGAGCCGTGCTGCAGTATCCAACTCTGTCCACTACATAGACAGAGCTGTGTAGTTCTGGCACCAGAGCTACTCTGAAACGGCTGATGTGTACAGATGTCATTTGGTGACCTATCCCCGGGACAGATCATCAATAGCAAAGTCCTTAAAGGGTTTATTCCAGTCTATCCATAGAATATGCCATTAATGTACGATAGTTTCCCGTACCGCGGCTCTATCTCACTACCGTCTTGAATGGAGAAGTGGCCACACGTGTGTCTCTGTCCCTTCACTTCAATGAGAATTACAGGCACGTAAACACTCTGCTACTCCCGAAGAAGTGTATAGAGAGAGGCAGCCCTCTCAAGATGCGGCCCCGTATTGAGAGAAGTCTGCAACCTGCACTCATTTGGCATATCCTGTAGACAAGATACCATAGATGGCCAGATGTCGATAGTCCTTGAATCCTCTTAATCTATGCCTAGAAAATAAAAATAAATTTACATTTTTTTGTAGCAGTATTACATTTTAATATATGGGTCACATTGATTTATAAATTAAAAAAGAAGCCGTACTCGACCTCACCAAATCACCACTGCTTCTGACATTCCCTGGTCTCTGTTGCTTTCCTCATCCTGGTCCTAGTGATTGGCTGAAGTGGCCTTTCTGCTATTTACCGTGTGTTCAGCAAGGAAGTGGAGAGCAATGAGGACCAGGATGGTGGGCGATGAATAAAAAGAATTTAATAACGCTGGACAACCCCTTTAAGTCTTGTGATCCATTCCTAATGAAGAGTGCCAGGTATCATCTATGAAATCATGATTAAAGGGGTTGTCCAGGTTCAGAGCTCCGATGCTCTCCCTTGCCCTGCGCTGGATAGCGCAGGCAAGGTCTCTTTTATTTACCATAACACACTGCTGGCCGGCTCTAATGGGCGCCTTACAGGCTAGGGCAGTGCCAAAGCCCGCCCATCAATGCCGCTGACATCACTAGGCTCACTGCTGGGTGGAAGCCTCCGCCTGGCAGCCCTAAGGAGAGCCTGGTTCGTCACCGGAACTCCAGATAATGCCTTTGTCCTGCGCGATTAAGCGGAGGGCAAAGGAGAGCATCGGAGCATGAACTGCTCCGATGCTCAAGTCAGGGCGGCTGCCTGGGTGAAAGTGGGGGTATGTCCGTGTTCAGCTCTGAATCCAGACAAACCCTTTAAAGACCTTTTTCCTGACAGAGGTTACATATGCATAGCTCTAGTTTGCCTCCATGTATGTATATGGCATTACAGCAAATGGGAAGAGAGAAAAAAAATAGTGGCTTTTTCTTGTGATTTATTTTTATTTGTTTGCCCACAACTTATATAAAATTGTTGAGTGCCCATGTTTTGATATTTAATATGCCGTTTCCATAACTAATTGTATAGTGCAATGTGTCTTCCTAGGACTTCCCGTTCTTAAACATGTGCTAACGCCTCGTGTTAAAGCAGCCCACATAGCGATTGAGACCATGCAGGACTACTTGGATGCTGTATATGATGTGACAGTTGCATATGAAAAGACTACCAACCAGAGTGGCCAAAGGATAGAAGCACCTTCCATGACAGGTAAATTGATATGTGGAACGGAGATGTCCTGTTGGGTTATTGCCGCATTGACATAGGGGAACTTGAAGAATATGATCTGTGTAGAGGCTTCCATTTCCAATCACCGTTCATCAGTCTGAGTGAGGTTTACATCTAATGTTGCAGGTGATTCTACCTTTTTGAACAGGTTATAATAAGGAAAAGCATCAAAAATGCCAGAGCTAATAAAGTGTAAGCCATGTGCATGCATCCAGTACAGTGCGTAATATGGCAGGAGCATAGAGCCTTACAGGGAGTCTGTCGGCAGCTTTTTGCATATCGCACCATTCATGGTGGCTGGTAGGGCTTGAATGGTCTATTTTAAATGCCAAGTGGCACTTAGTAGAAAAAGTAGTTTGTTCATGATGTTTTTTTATATCTGCTAATGTGCTGTTCAGAGCACACAACACAGGTGCGAGACCGCAGGGCTAGGCGAGAGCAGGATTCAAATGCCTGGCCTTGTCATTCACCTAAGATAGAGAGTAGCTTCAAAGACACAGGGAGGGGCAGAAGGTGTACCGAGGGGCAAGGGCCACCCTATGAACAGCTCATTAGCATATGTCAGTAAAATTCATTTTTCTGCTGAATGTAGCAACGGATTAACAAGGGTACTGTTTTAATAGACCATTCAAGCCCTACCAGCCACTATGAATGGTCTGCCAAGGTGACACCCTTTAAAGGTGATGCCTTATTAAGACCGTACTTGTTTATATGTCCTATTAAGGCATATGGTCATCATGGAGGGGGTCACCACCTCAGGATGGAGATCCACTCTCTACGAGCAACTCCTGTTTTGGTAGACATTAGTCATTCTTACATGGACTGCCATTGCTCTGAATAGCCACCATGTGATACTACCTTGTATTTCCCCTGCTGCAGCGGATGTGCCGAACTGGCTGCACCTTCTAGCAGGACTGGTGTCATTATCTGATCTCTGATGAGCGTCATCTTTAATTGTGTGATCTTCCAACGATCGTTCGTGTCAATCAACCATTTTCTCAATGAAAGAAAACCCTGTTTTTCACCCCTTCAAAGTTACTCATGCTCTCAGCGTACTAGGCATCTTGTAATGCACTGGAAGGGTTGGGTAGACATTTAGCTGTACTCTATAGATTTATGGTGGTGTCTTTTATTTCTGCTTTACATTCTTTAGAAGGATCATAAGCTTCTCACAGAAAAGTTCTGCTTTGTGTAATCAGCTGTAAATCCTTTAGTGAAGCGTCTTCTTCCAAATAAGATACATCACTGTGGGCTTCAGTGCCAAGTGTCCTCCAGAAGGAGCAGTTCACTGCCTGACGTTAATTTCCATTGAGTTATTAGCTCCATTAAAGTGCCGTGTAAATATATAGCATCTTCTAACCATATTCAGGTTGCTCCTCGTTACAGAAAAAAAGTCCAGAACGCGTTTCTCTGCCAGTTCTTCCATTTTGTTTGGATTCGGGATTAAGTTTATGGTTGCGTTGACAAGTATTTCATATCTTGACTTATACTGTAGCTAAGAAAAGATTAGTTCTTAAAATCAGTTTATTTTCCTGGCAGTAGATAACTCTACACTGAATACGTCTGATGAAATCGGCTCTTGTGTAGAATACTGTACGATGTATGACACATTGCGGTGCCTGTAATTTCCGCTAATAAACACATATTCTTTCATTGTAGTTTACCTGTTGAGGCAGTGACATTTGAAGCTGCAGATTTTTCTCTATTTGAGGACATTAACATTTATAGGTACGGACTGTAAAGCAGCTATGTCAGCGCACACTCTAAATTTGCTGACAAAAGTCTAAAAGCTTCCCATCTGCTTTGCCTGGGAATACGTTTTTTTTTTTAATATTAGGAAAGGAACGCTACTGTGCAGTGCAGCCATCTGCATCAATCCAGTGTACAAAATGTTAAGTGCTAATGTTTTAAGTGGCTCCAGCACAGAATATTGTGAGAGAAAGAAAAATGCCTTTTATGTGCCCCACAATCCTGTACTTCTGTATGTTTCTAAGAGCGATACATCACTTTGTGCTTCACTGGTGCAAGTAGTTCACTGTGTGAGGTTAGTTAGGTGTTAGCATTCACACGGCTCTTCAAATCGTGGATCCACAAAATACAGATGCGGCCCGTGTACATCCTGCACTTTCTGTGGGCCCCATAAAAAATAAAAAAAAGCCTATTCTTGTTCGCAAAACGAAACGAGAATAGGACATGTTCTGTAATTTGCGGCACAGCCACACAGATGCGGATAGCACACAGATGACGTCCGTGTGGTGTCCACTTTCTGTGGCCCCATAGAAATGAATGGGTCCACGTGCAATCCGCAAAAAATGTTAAGTATTAATATTGAGCATCTTTTAACCATGTTCAGGTTTTTCCTCTTTATAGAAACAAAAAGTCCAGAATGTGTGTCTCTGCATACAACTGGTTTAATGGTAATTTGCATATTTTATAAAGTAGCAGCCGTTTAGGCTTCGTTCACATCTGTGCTGGAAGCTCTGGATGGAGCCTCTGTCCCAGAATCCATAAAAAATGCAGGACAGACTCGCGTACACAGCTGTCCGGTAAAATAAAGGACCTTATCCAACCCCTATAATGACTCCCGATTGCTCCAGCTCCTCAAATAGATTATACTTACCCCCGCTCCCTGGCACCCGTGTTGCTCCTGATGCCCGCACAGTCGCTGCTGCATCTGGAGTCAGAGGGGAGCAGCCAATAGCAGGCCGTGACGGGGACGAACCTCCCTAGTGTCACCCATGATGTTTTGATCCGCACGACGGCGAGATGCAGCAGCGGGCATCAGGAGCTACGTGGGTGTCGGGGAGCAGGGTAAGTATAATCTAAGCTTTTTCTCCCTATTTAGTTATGCATATGCATTCTTGGCCGAGAGGAAAGGGTTTATTTCTAACAAATACATCTTTTTAGGTTCAGATACTCTTTAAAGAGAGACTACACACAACACTTTAAAGGGGTTATCCAATTCCTCAAACAGCCTCCCTGTGTGTCGGGCCGCTCACAGGTAATATACTTACCCCGCTTCCAGCACCGCTTCTGGTCCCCGCACTGCCGCTGCTGATTCTCACTGTACACTGATGAAAACATCTGGTGTCGGGGGGAGCAGCAATGGCAGGCGGGGATGCGGGTGGCGCTAGGGAGGCTTGTCCCCATCCCCACCTGCCATTGGCTGCTTCCCCATCCCCCCCCCCCCCACACACACACACACACACAAACACACACTCCCTCTATCCAGCAGATGTTTTCATCTGTGTACAGGGAGAAGCAGCGGCGGGGTAAGTATATTACCTGTAAGGGGCCCGGCACATGGGGGGGGGGAGCTGTTTGAGAAATTGGATAACCCCTTTGAGAATAGTAAAATATAGAAGTAAAGTTATTAAGATAATAGTAATAAATGGGAAAATATAATCACAACCACACTTCATCTAGAGTCCTGGCTACATCCAGAATAAAGATACTTGCATCACCAATTGCGTTAACGTCATCTGACAACTGGGGAGCCTGTGTCAGAGACTGGATTAGGAAAACACCCATTTTCCTATGCAGTGGATGTCTCCCTCATAGGTGAACTCCAAATGCTTTCGGAAAGAGTCTCAACTTTTATACCAGTTGAATAAAGAGCTTCACCCCCTATTGGAATGTAGCCAGCTTATGCAATCCATAATGGTCACTGTGTATATCTGCTATGAACTAATTCCCAGATCCGCAATAAATCAGAATCCCAAGATAACCTTGGCAAACAATAGTTAACTTTCTTGCAAAAACATTTCATTTTCAGGTCAAATAAGTGGAATACACGTTCCAGGCATGTCTTTGTTCGTTCTTTTTTTTCATTCCATCAGACCGAAATGGACAAGGTCTCAAACAAACATGCCAATAATTCATATTATACATAGGTCAGCATAATTTTATCAGACCCATTAGATTCCAAATGATCAGAGACTCCATATTCACACTTCAAGGAGTGACTGCTGCCGTCGGACACTTCTGGCAGAAGGTGATGCCCCAGAGAACAAAGGCAGTCGGATGCTGAAATCGAACTTGCCGATCCTTATTTTCCACATCAGCCATTGTGGTAGAGCCGGGAGGACTCATCCACATTAGATGCTTGTCTAAACCTGCCAGAAATTGGCCGGTAGAACAAACGTGTAGGGCCAGCTTTCAAGTGCCGAAAAAGTTAAGAGAGCCATGCTGACCCATTGTGACAGCTGGGCTCTCATCTACTATATTCTTTGTCTAGTTTTTTTGAATGAAGCTCACCATTTGTATCTATGAGAACTATGTGCGGGTTATCCTCTTCCCATTTGTTATGTAAGGATGTTTTTAGTGAAAAAAAAAAAAATTCAGATTTTCTAAGCGCACATGTTCAGTAGAAAACTTCCTGTGTTCCATATTTACTGCTGCTTCATCCTGAATAGCAGTATTAAGTTGTGGGAAAGGACACAATTCTAATTCTTGGCTTCCTTTCTCTGTGTGCTTTGATATCCACATTCTTTTCGCTTTGGGTTCAGTCGGCATGCTGTAGTGTTGTTCTCAGGAGGATGGCTGGATGATCTTCTGGATGACACCCTTCACACTTGAGCCTAGTAGCTCCATGCCTGCATTGCCTTTCATATATGACCATGTGATCTGTTATGGGGTCACTCGTTGGGGGTCCGTAAAAAGCAGACAACCAGCATCACAGGTAGACACACAGTAAAAGAGTTTTCTGATAAGTCGGCCTATGACTGAGAGGACTTCTCCTTCACAGATGGATTTTAGTTCTGTCATTCACTTCAAGAAAATGTGTTTATTTTGCTTATCAGTTAAAGTCTGACTAATCTAGATTTTCTAAAAGGTTTTCATAGAAAGAAATTTGTAGTTAACTGTAAATTCAGTAGTCTCTTAATGGCTTTTGTGGTGCGGTAATTTATGTTCTGTACACTGGGCGTCGTGTGAAATTCTAACCCTAGATCTGCCACTCATCTTTACAGTCCTGAAAGGCATCCGGTGGCCTTGTTTACACATTGCAGATTTCATCAGTGTTTTGGAGCCAAATCGATGGATTGAGAGAAGTATAAATCTTTCCATTTACGAATTCTGTACGGCTACATAAATTCTGCCAAAATCTGCAATGTGTGAATGAGGCCTCTCTGTTCCCACAGCCAATCATTTTCACAGAACTGCTTTTCCTTCTGCTTGTAGGGACTTGGTGGGGGATGGGGTTGTTGGGATTTATCAAGCTCACAGAATTCTGGCTTTATTATCTTGCACCAGTAAAGGGAGGACTTAGAAAATGAAGTACCATTTAATGACGGAAGTGTTAGGCCCTCTCACACGAGCGAGTGTTCCGCGCAGGCGCAATGCGTGATGCAAAAGCATTGTGCCCGCACGGAATCCGGACCCATTCATTTCAATGGGGCTGTGTACATGAGCGCTGTTTTTCAAGCATCACTTTTGCGTTGCGTGAAAATCGCAGCGTGTTCTTTATTCTGCGATTTTTCACGCAACGCTGGCCCCATAGAAGTGAATGGGGCTGCGTGAAAATAGCATCCACAAGCAAGTGCGGATGCGATTTTCATGGATGGTTGCTAAGAGATGATGTTTGTAAACATTCAGTGTTTATATCACAGGCGTGCAAAACACAATAAACCGCATTGCACCCGCGCAATAAAAACATAACAACTGAACGCGATCGCAAACAAAACTGAATGTGCTTGCTTGTGAAATAGCGCATGTTTTACTGAACGCATCAGCAACGCATCCGGACTCAATCCGCTCACACTCGTCTGCAAGGGGCCTTAGATGCTTAAAGAAGCGTTGTGTTATATTTGATAAATTTGGCACAAATGACAGCAGCACAGATTCCTGCAAAACTTACTTTAAGGCCTCATGCACAAGAACGTATTTTCTTTTCGTGCCCGTTCCAGTTTTTTTTTTTTGCGGACCGTATACGGAACCATTCATTTCAATGGGTCCTCAAAAAAAAAAAAAAAAAAAAGTTACTCCGTGTTCATTCCGTTTCCGTATTTCCATTCCACAAAAAAAGTAGAACATGTCCTATTATTGTCCACATTACGGACAAGGATAGTACTGTTCTATTAGGGGCCAGCTGTACCGTTCCGCAAAATACGGAATGCACATGGACGTCATCCATATTTTTTCGGATCCGTTTTTTGCAGACCGCAAAATACATACGGTCGTGCGCATGAGGCCTAAAGGGTCACTTTTCACATAGCTTTGCATGAATCAGTAGTACAAGTGACCACAAAAAACTGTAATATGGCAGAGAGAAAAGGTTCTCATGTTATCAGCTGTTTACCTCTCTTGAAGTATCATATTACACGTCAATACATGCCTATGGAGAGGGGAGGGGAAAGATGTGAGCAGCAGCAGGAATAAGCTAGAGGAGACAGGCACAGACAAAGAGCTAATTAGGAAGTTTATATCTCGGCACAAGTGCATTTTTAACTATACAGGTCAGTACCTCTGGTTTCCATTATTCGGGACGGAAACACTGTATGGCATCAGTCTGAAGCATCCATTTAACGTATATATGTTTTTTGTACACATTAAACGGATTTTTATGTATAGGGATTGTCCAGGGTTAGAAAAAGGGTTGGCTTTTCCTTATTCTTAAACTGCACCATGCTTTTTGGGCTATATCTATTATTGCAGCTTAGGGTACTTTCACACTAGCGTTCAACTTTTCCGGCACGGAGTTCCGTCCTCAGTTATATCCTAATGCATTCTGAATGGAGAGAAATCCGTTCAGTATGCATCAGGATTTCTTCAGTTCAGTCACTGAACAGCATTTTGGCCGAGATAATAGCCGGAGATAATACCGCCGCCGCATATCTCGGTCCAAAATTCCGGAACACAAGCCGGATCCAGCATTAATTTCCATTGCAATGCATTAGTGCCGCATTAAAAATACCGCAATGACTGATGCGGCATGTTGGTCTGCGCATGTGTAGACCTTTAAAAATGTGATAAAAATAAATACCGGATCCGTTTTGCCGGATGATTCTAGTTTCACACTTGCAGCAGGACGGATCCAACAGGCTGTTTACCCTGTCGGATCCGTCCTGCCGCTATTTTGCCGGACTGTGGCTCCGTCCCCATTGACTATAATGGGGCTGGGGGCGGAGTTCCAGCACAGCACGGCAGTACACAGAGAGAGGATGCCGGACTATAAAACTACGACCTGTCCGACTTTTTTTGTCCGGCGGCCTCTGCTGTGCACTGCCTTGCTGTGCCGGAACTCCGCCCCCGCCCCCATTATAGTCAATGTGGACGGAGCGGCAGGATGGATCCGACAGGGTGAACAGCCTGTCGATCCATCCTGCCGCAAGTGTGAAAGTAGCTTGACACCGGAAAAACGGATCCAGTATTGCAATGCATTTTTCTGACTGATCAGGCATTTTTCAGACCTGATCAGTCTGAAAAATGCCTGATCAGTCAGAAAAAATGACATGCGTTTGCATACAGTTTGCCTGGTCAGAACTGCCTGCCGGAATCAAACAACGCAAGTGTGAAAGTACCCTTAGCTACCTTCTCTTTAGTTTAGATCTGCTGCAATGTTGGACCTAGGGTACTTTCACACTAGCGTTATTCTTTTCCGGCATAGACTTCCGTCAAAAGGGCTCTATGCTGGAAAAGAACTGATCAGGCATATCCCCATGCAATCTGAATGGATAGAAATCCGTTCATTTTCATCACATGAACATACCTTGTATTTCACACATGAAGTGATTTTTATCTCCATTCCTCCCAGATCCTACGGGGATCTGCTCTATATAAATGATCGATCTCACATCTACAAAATTCAACCTTTATATTCTGGATTGTAATATTTGAAACATCAATTCCTAAAAACTGCATTCAGGTTACAGATTTAACCCCAATTTTATTGTTTTTCATTGATTGTTGGTAAAACTTTTCATTATATATTCAATAAACTTGAATTTAAAAGAAATCCGTTCATTTTGCATCAGTATGCCTTCCGTTCGGTCTGTCAGGCGTTTTCGGCGGACATAATACCGCAGCATGCTGCGGTATTATGTCCGTCTAAAATGCCGGATCCGGCATTAATGCCCATTGAATTGCATTAGTGCCGGATCCGACGTTGTGTAACAACTGAAGGATGGATTCATCCTTCCGGTCTGCGCATGCGCAGACCGGGAGAACTGTCAAAGAGACTGCTAGACGGATCCGTCTCTCCGCATGAAAAGCGGAGAGACGGAAAACGTTCTTGCAATGCATTTGTAGACGGATCCACACCCAGATCTATCTACAAATGCTGTCAGCTGTCACACTGATCAGCGGATCCGGCAGGCAGCTCCGACGACGGAACTGCTTGCCGGATCACACTAGCGCAAGTGTAAAAGTACCCTTAGCTACCTTCACTTCAGTTTAGATTTGCTGCAATGCTGGACTTAGCCCAGGGACAGACAAAATATAAACATGGCAGTGGGGGGCTCTCAGGTTGTGTGTTCGTTGCTCAAGCACCACTAGCGTTTTATACATTGTCAGTCTCGGCTCAATCGCATCTATTTTCCGGTAGTGTACATATCACTTTGGGCTCTCAACAAATATTACTTTACATGCATACGGCACTTTCTGACTTCTAAAGGCTTTTCTATAATACCACTGTGTGTTTTTCAGTAATTGCTGTAGGCCTCTTGTCTGGCCCATAGGTTCTTATCTTATAGTAACTTTGGTTCTTCTAGAACATTGTGATGTAGCTGAGACAAATTGTGCATGAACTTGTCCTGTGCAGTTGTCCTATACATTATAAATAGAAGATAAGGCGGCCATTTGTTCTGCCACAGTGGATTAAGAAAATGTTTATGATGAGAACTTAAGTAGGATTAAATATGTCAGTGAAATGTAAAGAAATGGTTCAGAGCAGCACATTCTCGAGTGTGGATGCAAAAAAAAAGTTGGAGTAGTGCCTTAAATATTTCTTATCACATTTTATTGATAACATTTGGAATAGTTTATATAAATTTACCCAGTATGACCGCTGTTCCACGTTGTAGAGCTATAGATTTACTTTTGTATACATGACACAAAACTTGGAATGTGATTACCAGAAGGGATCCTCCAAACTCATGGCACACACATGTATGTTAGAGGGACCCTTTGCCAGATGGTAGTGCTTGAAGGAGCCATAATTAAATAAGGCGGACATGTTGTGTATTTGTTTTTTTTTGTTTTTTTTTACATTGGAACACATAATGGGGGACATTTATGAAGTTTTAGTTTGGAAATCGCTGCAATTTATTATAAATTTTTTTCCAACTACGAACTGCATTAATTGGATGTTGGACAGCGCTCACAAGCCGCCTCTTGCTATATGAAATCATTTTCAGTAAGCGGGTTTTAACCTGTGATCTTCCTCTGATTTATAGAATGCAATTAATAACTTGTTCCAGTAATAGGTCTGCAGGAAGGTAAGTACGGCACACAAATGTTTTATGTCACAAAGTTTCTATTTTTTGTCTCCAGAGCGACAATTTTTCAAAGAGAAGCTGACCTGCAGGCCTCTGTAAATTGGTGAAGAATTATCTCACCATTAGCTGCACGTTCTAATGGAAAATGCACGTCTTCATGCATACCAATACATTAGTATGTAGTATTTACCCTGGACTGTGAATGAGGGCCCCTAGACACCAAGGATTTGTTTTGAATTTTGAATTCATCATTTTCGCTGTTGATAGATGAGAATAAATCCTTTCACTTGTAATTCCTAATTTTGTTTTGAGACCTCTCAGTTCTGCTCGTGGAACAAGTGTGTAATTCTGTTCTTAAGGCCTCCTTGTCTGCGTTTATATGACAATACTGCGTGAAGTGACAGACATGCATAAATGCAGCAATAAACATATTGAATTGTTCTCACAGACCATCCCATATATTTTCCTTGTGTTTCCAGAATTTCTGTGTAAGGAATGCCCAAGAATTCATATAAATGTGGAGCGCGTTGACATTAAAGATATTCCGAAAGATCAGTCCTTCACCAGGAGATGGCTTCATGAGCGCTTTGAAATTAAAGATAGGTATGTAGACAGGTTATCATTAATAAATAAGCCTAATTATTTTAGCAAATGAGACCATTTATGCAAATGACACAGTTAAAGGGGGTCTTCCCAGTGTTCCATATTGATGACCTGTCCTCAGGATAGAGGTAATCAGTATCTAATAGGTGGGGGGTCTGACTCCCAGCGCCCCAGCTGTTTAAATGGGACTGGGCTGCTATACCAAGTACAGCCACTATCCAGTGGATGGCGCTGTGTTTGGTAAGCTGTGAAGAGGCCGCGGCACCTCTTCAAGCAGCTGATTGGCCGGGGTCCTGGGAGTCCGATTTCCACCGTTTACATGCATCCTGTAAATGTACGTTTCCATAGGTATCCATTCCTTTTTTACCTCAGCCCGCTACACATTGGTATACCTTCTTTTTTTGCTGTATACTTTTTTGTAAAGGCATCCTGCAAAGAACATACCATGCCATATACTTTTTTTTAGCATAGGAATCTATATGTGGTGTATTCCACTGGCATATATTGGAGCAGATGGGTGTCAGGTCTGTAATATAGCTGGTTATTGAGAGGGCTCACCTCCTCAGCCAGCTCCATACATATCTCATGCACCCTAGCCTACATGCACACGACAGTGGTTTTTTGCGGCCTCCGTTCCGTTTCTTTGCGGATCGGATGGTTTCCCATTCATTTCTATGGATCCGTTAAAAATGTGGATGCCTCTTCCGTTGCCTGTCCGCTGTCCGCATTTCATGTCCGAAAAAAAATATGCCATGTCCTATTCTTGTCCACAAAAAAACGGTTTGCGGACCCATAGAAGTCAATGGGTCCGCAAAAAATGCGGATGACCAACGGAAGCCATCCGTTTGTCATCCGCATCCGTTTTTTTTTTTTTTTTTGTGGATGGTTGCTTGGAAACCAGGGCACTTGTACAGGTACTTTAAGAAACTGTTTCAAGCCTTCCATTTTTTTTGCGGATCCGCAAAAAAAAAAAACGGAAGACATACGGAAGCACAACCTACAAAATCTGCGGACACACGGAACGGATGTGGATGTGAAAAAAAAAAAAGGAAGGCGGATACGTAATTTGCGGACAGCAAAAAACAACTGTCGTCTGCATGTAGCCTTAGACATACATGTCAGAATGAGAATCACAAAAATAAACGTGGCCTAAATGGGTGGGACTGCTCCAGACCCCAAACACTGTGGCGTGTTTCTAACTGGGGGGGCAGTTCCTCCGCATGTGGTTCGCAGCGTGGTGCTTGTGGTTCGCGCCGGCATCCTCCATTGTATGCAATTTTTGCTGGGGATAGCCGTTCGCTGCGAACCACATGCGGAGGAACTGCCCCCCCAGTTAGAAACACGCCACAGTGTTTGGGGTCTGGAGCAGTCCCACCCATTTAGGCCACGTTTATTTTTGTGATTCTTGTTTTATATGTATTGAATGTGCCATTGCATATGGCTTGTAAACATTCTGTTGCACCTGGAAGCCGGTGTCACATGGTCTGTTGTAGGTGTAGCTTGCGGCCTCATGTGTTCCCCATTGCATTGTTGGTCCTGCAGTGCAGGTGAGTGGGATGGGGCTGTAGGCTACTTAATACCTGTTCAGACCTTGTTCACACACCATAGGTAGTCTAGTGGTAGGACCCCATGTCATGCTGAGATACCGTGTAGTGGTGCCTAAAGGGGCTCCGATATGTTCCTGATTGGAAATATTGGCCAATCTCTCAGCTTTTAACACCAGAGTGAGGGATTAGCCAGTGTTGTCAGTTGCTTATCCATGTGGTGCATCTTTTTCTGTGAGTTATGTGTTTATATATTTTCATCCGCACATGTTTTATTTTGTGTAGGATGTTTGTGTGGTGCTTGTGGTTCGCGCCGGCATCCTCCATTGTATGCAATTTTTGCTGGGGATAGCCGCTCGCTGCGAACCACATGCGGAGGAACTGCCCCCAGTTAGAAACACGCCACAGTGTTTGGGGTCTGGAGCAGTCCCACCCATTTAGGCCACGTTTATTTTTGTGATTCTTGTTTTATATGTATTGAATGTGCCATTGCATATGGCTTGTAAACATTCTGTTGCACCTGGAAGCCGGTGTCACATGGTCTGTTGTAGGTGTAGCTTGCGGCCTCATGTGTTCCCCATTGCATTGTTGGTCCTGCAGTGCAGGTGAGTGGGATGGGGCTGTAGGCTACTTAATACCTGTTCAGACCTTGTTCACACACCATAGGTAGTCTAGTGGTAGGACCCCATGTCATGCTGAGATACCGTGTAGTGGTGCCTAAAGGGCTCCGATATGTTCCTGATTGGAAATATTGGCGAATCTCTCAGCTTTTAACACCAGAGTGAGGGATTAGCCAGGGTTGTCAGTTGCTTATCCATGTGGTGCATCTTTTTCTGTGAGTTATGTGTTTATATATTTTCATCCGCACATGTTTTATTTTGTGTAGGATGTTTGTGTGGTGCTTGTGGTTCGCGCCGGCATCCTCCATTGTATGCAATTTTTGCTGGGGATAGCCGTTCGCTGCGAACCACATGCGGAGGAACTGCCCCCAGTTAGAAACACGCCACAGTGTTTGGGGTCTGGAGCAGTCCCACCCATTTAGGCCACGTTTATTTTTGTGATTCTTGTTTTATATGTATTGAATGTGCCATTGCATATGGCTTGTAAACATTCTGTTGCACCTGGAAGCCGGTGTCACATGGTCTGTTGTAGGTGTAGCTTGCGGCCTCATGTGTTCCCCATTGCATTGTTGGTCCTGCAGTGCAGGTGAGTGGGATGGGGCTGTAGGCTACTTAATACCTGTTCAGACCTTGTTCACACACCATAGGTAGTCTAGTGGTAGGACCCCATGTCATGCTGAGATACCGTGTAGTGGTGCCTAAAGGGGCTCCGATATGTTCCTGATTGGAAATATTGGCGAATCTCTCAGCTTTTAACACCAGAGTGAGGGATTAGCCAGTGTTGTCAGTTGCTTATCCATGTGGTGCATCTTTTTTCTGTGAGTTATACATGTCAGAATGCTCAAAGGGGGAAAGACTGCCTGCTGACCTGAAGAAGCTAGAAGTCCTGTAATAAAAAGAACCCATGTTCTGAATCGGTATGGTTTTTATTTTTTATTTCTAGGTTACTCACAGAGTTTTATGAAGCTACAGATCCTGAAAAACGTAACAAGTTTCCTGGAGAAGGTCAAGTAGCAAAGCTCAGCTTGAAGAAAACCATGCCATCCTTGTTCATTTTAACTGGTATAACAGCCGGCATGCTATGCACAGAAACTGGAAGGAAAGTTTATGTGAACACTTGGATATATGGAACTTTAATTGGTTGCCTATGGGTCAGCATTAAAGCCTGAACAGACCATTAGTCTTTTCCAGTTGCACATTATACCAAATCTTTTTCCAGAAATGAACACCTTCTATGTTCTGCCTTATTCGTGACTACATTGAAATCAATGTAAGAATGAATGTAAGAGTGTGGGAAATGTGACTCGTCCCAGTTGCAATTTAAATGTAATATGTTCTAGTGTCCTAATGTTGGCCATGTCATAACCCTTTTCTTTTCCAGCATAAATGCTTACTTATAAATGGAGCCATTTACATTAGCCACATAGGTGCCAGTGGCCAACCCTGCCATGGTTGTGGTAGGGTGCCCATGTTGTCAGCCAAGAACCCTGGTGATCAGAAGACTTTGTCTGTCCACCATGCTCTGCTGTGTGGCCATTGTATGTCTATGCAGGTCACAGAATATATTACACATCCAGGTTTGAAATGTAGTCATTTGTGCTTTTATACCATTAGTTCAATATTATTTTCCCCTTCTTCTGTATACATTACAGGGGTTCTTCTCCCTACATTGTTTATGGTCAAAGCTTTCATTACTCTAGGTTACGTTTGTATCTTGGTAAAAATGTAGATAGGTTTTATATACAGCTCACCAGGGCATTTGGAATCACACACAGGACATAAGAAGGGAGATTTATCAAACTGGTGTAAAGGAAATCTAGTCGCTATGGGCATCTAAGCCACTTTCCTTTTACGCCAGTTTTGTTAAATCTCCCCCAGAGAGTCAGGTTGTACGGACCACTTGCAAGACAGGAAGTTGTGGATGATATCGCAGGAATGGGTGACAGGCCCAGCACCAGACAATTAAAATCCAACCACTTTATTTTCTTTTAAAACAACGCGGTGTCACATAATTTGTACCCTTGTAGGCGAATGTTACAAAGCAGTGTTTTTAAAAAGGCACCCCCATGTGGTCCCATGCGGTTGATGATGGGGTATCCCCTTTTTTTACATTTCAGATAATTTACAGCCCGTTAAGTGGTGCTAGCGTCTCCATCCAAGAAAGGCACATGTGTTTTTCCTGTTTGTGCTTTGCATCCTGTTTTACATATTGTTTTGCCTATTCATAAAGATGGAAGATTTCCGCCTTTTTTGTTTTTCTATGTAACAGGTGAGGTATAACAGGTGATGTAATACAGCATTGTTTGGTAGGATGTGTTGTCGATTAAGCAATACCGCCCGATATGGTGCTATGCCTTACTGCAGGCCGATGCTGTAGAGAAATATGATGTGATGATCACCCTAAATGCTATGTGCCTTTTTACTTTTGGTTTGGTCTTACAGCCTTTATGCGTCATCTCCTCCTGTAAATGCATAACAATCAAAAGAACATTTAATCATTTTATTTTGGGTTAGTATTAGTTCTGTGTAATTTATATTTTGATACTATAACAAATTAATTAAAATAAATCCAGTTTAAAGGGGTTTTTCCGGGATTTGAATATTGCTGACCTATCCTTAGGATATGCCTTTAATATCTAATTGGCGTTAGCCCCACTAATCAGCTTTTCTGCAGTAGCTGCGGTGCCAGAACTACCCAGCTGCATCCGTTGTGTAGTGGACAGAGCCATTTTCTGCAGCACTGCTCCCATTGAAGTGAATGGGTACAGTGCTGCAGTTACCAGAGCTTGGTGGGGTGTCAGACCCCTGCCAATCAGATATTGATGTCAATATTAAATTCCTGGAAAACCTTTTTAATGGTTTTCAATGTATCAGGGTTGGTGGGTATTTAATTTATATGAGGCCTCTAACAAAATATATCCTTATATATACAAGGTTAGCTTTACATAGGTATGATGACATGATGGAGTAGAGAATTAACTCTTTTTTTTTGGAAGATGAGTTAGCAGTTACCTGAGGTTTATTGCCCATTCTCCCTCTATTCTATGCCTGGATGGGTCAGCTGGTTACTTTTGACAATTTTTCACTTTAATGATATGGATTTTTTTCAAGGGATAGTTTGTTGTTGAATACTTGCTATATAGAAGCTTGTTAGATTCCTTCTTTTTAATTTGATGATGTTTACTTACATTAGTCATTGGATAAAATCCCTTTATGTATTAATAGGTCATGTTTACAGTAGCTGATTTATCAACTGCTAATCTGGACCTTTAAAAGGATTGCTTACCTTTTTGACTTTCTAACCTTTTGACCGCAGCCTGATGTACCCGTTAAAAAAATCATACTCTTGATGAACGGGGTCACATGCGATGCTGCAGCTAATGATTGACCACAGCAGTGACATGTCCCCAATCAACATGTGATCCAGCAGTGCTGTACTGTGATCAAAAGTAAAAAAAAAAAAAAAGCTGGATAACCTCTTTAAGCGCTTTGTAGATTCCAAAGGATAGAATACAATGTTGTAGGTGTATAAGCTAAGACGACTTTTGTTCGTTTTCTTACTCTTACCAGTGAGTAGTTTATGACCCTGCAGGATCATTCCTTATTTCAGCGATGACAATGGATAAACCAGAATAAGGCTACTTTCACACTAGCGTTTCGGCCTAATGCATTCTGAATGGAAAAGGATCCGCTTAGAATGCATCAGTTTGCCTCCGTTCAGTCACCATTCTGCTCTGGTGGCGGACAGCAAAACGCTGCCTGCAGCGCTTTTCTGTCCGCCTGACGAAGCGGAGCCAAACTGATCCATCCTGGCACACAATGTAAGTCAATGGGGACGGATCTGTTTTCTCTGACACAATAGAAAACTGATCCGCCCCCCATTGACTTTCAGTGGAGTTCATGATGGATCAGTCATGGCTATAGAAGACATATTACAACCGGATCCATTCATGACGAATGCATGCGGTTGTATTATTGTAACGGAAGCGTTTTTGCTGATCCATAATGGATCCGCAAAAAACGCTAGTGTGAAAGTAGCCTAATACGTTTGCTGCTTGATAACCACCTTTCTCTCCTAATTTGCAAAATTCCACAAAAGGTAGTTTGTCCTTTACTTCAAGTTTTAAGGGGTTATCCAGCCATTAAAATTTAAGAAAAATATTGCTTAAATCATTGAAAAAAACAAAAAGAAGTAATAGTCACCTTACTGCTTCTCCACATCCCGGGTCCCCTGCCATACTCTCTGCTTCCTTGTCCCGCTCGACATGGATGCGTGACTGCTGTATAGGATCCCCTCCTTGGCTAATGACTGGTTGCAGCATCAAATGTCTGTTTTTTTTAAAGGAGCCAGGAAATCTAGAGACTGGCAGATGGCACCGGAGCAGCGAGAAGATGAGATTTTGGGATGATTTTGTTTTATTTTTTTTGTAACCTCCCAGCTGTGCTTTGGCTTCATAATGTTTGAACATTGAGCTATATGTGGAATTAAAGAGGTATTACTATCTGGACATTTATGACCTGTCCACAGAATATCCCACCTTTGTGACCCACACCTATTTCAGTGATGACCTAGTCTTGTGGTCGCTGTGAATGGAGAGTTGACTGCATATGTGTAGGGAGTTCCATAGACGGGAATGATAAGAGATGCTCATGTGCGGCAATAAGATGGGGACCTGTTCTCGAGATAGATTTGGGTTACACCTGTGGAATCTGCACCTATCAGATATTTACGGAATTCCAGTGCATATTAAATGCCATAAATGTCCAAGTGGGAATACCCCTTTAAAGGTAAAAGACATTTCAAAGAGCTAGAAGTAAACCTTTGTCATCACACTGAATGGCTCCTTTTGGGAGACTTATCAAAACTAATCCGAATGAAAATAAAGGTGGTGTTCAAAGCAACCAGATGATGCGTTCACATGTTTTGCATGCAACGTGTTTAGTCTGTCCGAAAGCGGATGGATCCCCTCCAGACCTCCTTGCAGTCAATGGGGATCCGGCGGTGAAGTAGAGGATCTGGCAGGCTGCTCTGTTCCGGAATAGCCTGCTGGATCTCCTAAATGGAGATGTTAACGTGGCCTTACCAATTTTTCAGAAGCCATTTGGAGAATGAAAGCAACTTCTAAGGACAACTCCTCCCATTTTCTCTTGGCACTAGTTTTTATCTTAATTGAAGTCCCTATTAAGGGAAAACAATGAACACCACCCAAAAATGCCACACATTTTACATACTTTGTGCATCAAAATCTAAACTGTGAAGCAGCTCATTTTTTCATAAAGTTTCCTTATTTACTTATTGTAACGAAGTACGTCGAACAATGGTACGGTTCAAGTTGGTGCTTGCATATCCTACCAGTCTTTGTGAAATTACGCTACAATAACATCATTTCTAATTTATTGTGCAAGCCATATTTCACTGTTGTTGAGCTGACACTTGACAGATTTTTTAATGTGTGGGAGGAAGATATATTGGTACAAGCTGTATATCTAGATAATGAAGGGCCCCTGGAGGTTTTCTGGTTCTTTGATGTCTCCACTACATCCAGCCTTTGTGGGCACTTAGATGCTTTTTCATGTGGCAGGAATAATGAATTCTATGGAAGAAACTGGAGATTGCACTGCTGTTCTTTATCACGTTTAATGCATTTTGTTGCCAAAAATTAGTTTTAACAATGTACTTGTTGAAAAGCATATATTACAGTGTGTCACTATTACATCATGTTCATACATAGTTAATATTTTGTGTGTTTATATAAAATGCTCATATACCTAATGTATACTTTCTGTGCCGTGTTGCCAAGTTAAAAAATAAAAATATACATTTAATAGAACAATTAGCTTTACTTCTGGTACTATGAAAAAGTATGTGTCTAGGTCGTGTCGCCATGCCCTCCTGTGTGTTTGATTTGTATATTTGCCAATTGTTAGAAACGCACCGTCCTAGAGAGATTAAACTTTAGCCACTAGAACTGCACCGATGCAGCCATTAATATTGGGACTAAGCCCTCACTCTGATATACTGGCTAAGTTTCTCAGAATGTATCATATTTTGATCAAAACACATCTGTGCCCGCATACCCGCGTCGAGGTGATCCCAGTCAGGCAGGTCCTACTCTAAACCTACCTATGCCATATCGGCACCTGCTTTCAGGAGAGCAGATCCTGCACATATAGTGTGTTGCCCCTAGTCATCTCTGTGTTCATCAAGCAACTGATGAGAGAAGGAGCACACACGGCTATATGTACGACCTAATCAAGGTAGTCTGTGGGATAGGTGGGGCAAAAGTGCACAAAAATGCTACTCCTAAAATAGATGCGCTTTTACACCTGAAGATGCCACTCCTTCAAGAGCATAAATTTATCAAAAAAATAACAGAAAAAGATACAAAACATCCTGCTCATCTCCTTGCCCTCCCATTACTAAGACAAAGTGGCAATTAGTTTGTCTCCTGTTCAGTAGCGGATTATAATTGGGGCGTTTGGGTTGGCCTCCCGGGCCCGGCATCGCTGGGGGTCCAACGCTGTCCCGAACGCCCACATACTGCGGCGGGGCACAAGAGCGTATAGTTCCCTGCCCCGCCGCCTATCACCGCCATAGGCTTCAGGCCTAGTAGTTCTGAGGCCTTTGTGGTGGTAGAAGCCCGGCATGTGTGATGATGTCATTGCGCGGGATGATGTTATCGTGCGCCTGTATCGTGGCGCTCGCGGGCTTTGGGGTACGCGTGCCTGCCTCGCCATTCAGCACACAGGTAATATATTAGCCCTTTTTTTTTTTTTTTTTTTTTTTTTTTTGTGTTGTGTGTGCTAACTTTGGAAGGGGGAGAGAAGATATTAGAGGAGGAGATATTAATGAAGGGACAGTGGGGGCATGTTTCCATGGTGGCAAACTAATTAATGGATGGCAGTGTGTGGGCAAATTAATGGATGGCAGTGTGGGGAAAATTACTATATAGGGCAGTGGGGGGGGGGGAATATTATATGGGGCAGTGTGGGGGGAAATTACTATATGGGGCAGTGTGGGGGGAAATTACTATATGGGGCAGTGTGGGGGGAAATTACTATATGGGGCAGTGTGGGGGGAAATTACTATATGGGGCAGTGTGGGGGGAAATTACTATATGGGGACCGTGTGGGGGAAATTACTATATAGGGCAGTGTAGAGGAAATTACTATATAGTGGCAGTGTGAAGGGAAAATACTATATGGGGGTAGTGTGGGGACATTGCTGTTGGGGGACATTATTTTTGGGCAAACTATACAGGTATTACCTGGCGCACAATATAGGGTGTTATTGTTACTGGGGGCACTCTAGAGGACATTATAACTGCTTTATACACTACAGGGATCTTTGGGGTCATTTATAAAACTGTTGTGGCTTAGTTGTCCATAGCAACAGATTCCATCTTTCATTTTTGACAGCTCCTCTGGAAAATAAGAGGTGGAATCTGAGTGGTTGCTATGGGCAACTAAGCCAGTTCTAATTTATACCAGCTTGATAAATGACCCCAATTATGAGAAATCTGCAGAGACGAGATGCGGCTGGAGGAATTAGTCATGGCGGTCTGGGTCAAACGGTGGAGAAGAGGAAAGAATATCTACATGACAGGAGATGTCCCTGGATGTAAGAGGTATGTGGTGCTGTATTCTCCTACATGTAGAGCTGGCTCCTTACTGTGACCTGCTTCATATCTTCTCTTTTTTATCATAATTATTTGTATTTTAAATTTGGCAACTTAAATTTTAATTTGTCACCTGCAGTCCTATGTAACAGCCCAGATAACTGATAACTTTCTGTGTGCAGATAATGTTGTACATGTTCCCTGCAGTCCTATGTAACACCCCACATAACACAATAATTCACTGTGTTATGTGGGGTGTTACATAGGACAGCAGGTAACATCTATGACATCTGTACTCAGAGAGTTATGAGATGGTGGGGGTCCAACTCTTGGCACCCCCTGCCAATCAGCTGTTTGAGGAAACCGCAATGTTCTAGTGAGCGCCGCAGCCTCTTTGCTCCTTACCAAGCACAGCTCTGTCCATTTGACAGCACTGCACTTGGTATTGCAGCTCAGACCCAATCACTCAGATGGGAATGAGCTGCAGCTAGGCCATGTAAACGATGAATGTGACGTCATATGGCTGAGGAAGAGACTGTGCCGCTCACAAAGCACCGCAGCCTCTTCATACAGAAAAAAAGACCTTAAACTTAAAATGGAGCGAGGGGCCCAATTTGGGTAGACAGCCCCAGGCCTATCATGCACTTAATCTGCCCCTGCTCCTGTTAACTCTACTCAGAGGCTGCATGGCTAGCCATTTGCTTTTGTGGGTTGACCAGGTGGCTGCCAGAAAACCGAATGGCATGGCAATGTACTAGACAGCTGCCACCTTGTTCTAGCAATCAATGGGGATCACAGCAGCTGCCCTTCTACCACTCCACAACATGCCACCACAGTTTGTTGTAAGATGGGCTGTTTTACACAGCTATAATGTGTATAAAAGGTCTTCTCACAGTAGAGATGTACCTCTGTTTTGGCCACAAACTGTATATATGCAACTTCTTAATATTTCTTTTTAAGGTTTGTGAGAAGGCAGCACTTTAATGTTTTCCCCTGTGTATATTCTAGTCAGCCATTAAAATTGCACAGATACTGTATATTTGCAGCATATGTCTGTTCCAAACTGAAAAAAAGAGGTAAAAGGGATATATTAGATAGTATGGTAACAAAGCCAGACCATAAAAGCTCATGGTCTTATCCCGGTCACATCCCATGATTTGGTATTAAATTGTTGGTATGTATTTGGTAATACAGAAATCTGGGACTTCAGTCCAGCACTTTGAGCTCCCATCTGCTGACCTTTTAGTTCAATACCGTGGATTTAAGCATTCCTATTGTTGAACGTAGTCTGTTCAGCACCTGTCAGTGATCTACAGGGCTGGTAGATCTCGGTCTACGTGTTGTCCACCCAAACCTTCCACAATTGGCAGGACATTGTTTGTGATCTGTGTACTCTAATGGTTTTCATTAGAAAGCCTTCCTTTGGGAAGTGTTTTCCTTCCTTCATCTGTTGGGATCCAATCCTGTTTTGCCAAAATTTATGTACATTAGCCTTAGGAATTATTCACATATTTTTTGTGCCCTATTTTTGGTCAACATCTTTTTCTTGGGCCGCTGATGTCATCCGTGTGCTATCTGCATCTGTATGTCAATTCAGTAAAAAGGATAGAATATATCCTATTACCGTCTGTTTTGTGGACAAGAATAGGCATTTTGACAATGGCGCCTGTGGAATGTGCAGGATGCGCACACCCGGTATCTGTATTTTGTAGATCATATGTAGCAACTGAGGTCGTAGACAAGCTTGGAGGCCTACAATTAGTACAGTATATGCTTAGGTCACTTGCTTATTGCTTTTTTACCATAAGTGCTCATGCACACGACCATTGTTGGCCGGTGCCTGTATTGCGACCCGCAAATAGCGGATCCGCACTATACAGGCACCGGCCATTTGTACACCACATCACTGATGTGGACCCATTCACTGTCAAGTTGAATGGGTCTGTATCTGTCTGCGACAGCCACACGGATGGTGCCCATGCATTGGGGACCGCAATTTGCAGTCCCCAATGCATGGACTAGGTGGCACACATTCATGTGCATGAGCCCTTATGCAAATAAATATGCATTGTATGCACTATTTTATAGTTTAAAGGGTTATACCCATCTCAGACATTGATGGCATAATATTGCTAGAATATGCCATCGATGTCAGACAGGTGTAGGTCCCACCTCTGTGACAGTCCTATCTCCAGAACAGGGCCACCGGAGTGAAGGAGAGTGTGCCAAGCATGACCCCTAAGTCAGGTGGGTAATCCGGCCCCCATTATCACTCTAAGGTTGAATATACTGTTACTTGCAGTCTTTGCCTGTAGAATCTTCCTCCCCTTTTGCCTACTCTGGTGCTCTGAGCTGGAGGAGACAGGATGCACAAACTGTCTGTCTGCCTTAGGCTACATTCACACAAACGTATTTTGTTTCCGTGTCCTTTCTATTTTTTTTGTGGATTGGATGAGAACCCATTAGTTTCAATGGGTCTGCAAAAAATGCGGACAGCACACTGTGTGCTATCCGTATCCGTATGTCTGTTCCATAGCCAAAAGAGGCGCCGCCCTCAATATAGACTATACGGGCCCGACATACTTTTGATCAAAAATGTGCGCTAAGAGCTTCCTTCATTCCATTTTGGAATGAGCCCCTTTTTTATTTTTTTTCTATTAGTTTATGATGTATTGTGCAGCCATCTTTTAACCACCAGAAGAGACTGATAGGTCACTTTTTATTTTTATCCTCCCTAGAGTTTAGCACAAAATCCTCCCTGACAAAAAAAAAACTGCATGTGTGATTCTGGAAAACTTATGACAAACTGACATCAGGTTGCATCAGTCTTTTAACCTGTCACTCATTGACCTTAAGCATTCTAGGAGCGTGGCTTGTGAAATTCCATGCCATAAAATTCATGGTTTAGGTTTTCTATTTCTTTTTTAAAATTTTTTTTTTTTTATAAGCATTATTTGGGAGTGGCAGATAGCTGCGGGTCCCATCTCTAGAATGGGACCCTCAAAATGAACATAGAGCTGCAGGGCACGCACGCCCACCCTCTGTTCACCTCTATAAGAGTTCTGAAAATAGCAAAGCGCTAGCTTGGCTACATCCGGCAGTCCCATAGCGGTGAACAGAGAGTTGGCTGTGCACTCTTTATTCACCGCTATGTGACTACTTTTGGAACTCCGATAATAATAAATGGAGAGCACGCCGCATATGCGCAGCTTGTTCTCCTTCACCTTGGGAGCCCCATTCTCTATAAAGGAGTGTGTGCAGATGACTGATCACCCATTGCCTTAGGCACCGAACTCGCAGCGCAGCACCTAGCCTGACCTTCCAGCATTATATTGATTTATTATGCTATGTAACCCTTATGGTTCTGGAATGTATTGTATAACACTGACAGTATTTCAGTGGTATCCAATACATTCCAGACCTCTGGGATATCTGACTTTTTTTTATATTCCTCTGTATAGGTTAACAGTATCTGATTGGTGGGGTCTGACACCAGGGACTTGTGCCATTCAACTGTTTGAGAAGACTGCGGCGCTTACCCTAGGCCAGTGACATCATGTTCATCGGCCATTTGCTGTAGGCACAGCTCGGGCCCTTTCAAGTGAATAAGGCTAAGCTGCAATACCAAGCACAGCGCTGCTCTTGGTAAGCTATGACAAGTCAGCCCCCCCCCACCACCACCACTACCTCTTCCCAATCAGATACTGATGACCTATCCTGAGCATTTTATAGCATCACTATAAAAAAACTGTTAGAAAGCCCCTTAAATTTTTCCCATAGGAATTTAGTGCCACTTTTTTCATAGGAATTTGACCTATCATTGGTTTTCATGGAGAATAGTATGGTATGACCATGTACTGCAGGACACAGAAGAATTATTTATTTCTAGCATTACATTTACTGCTGCAGAACATATGCAAAATAATTGGGATTTTTTTTTTTGTCATGCATCTTGTATACACTGGTCTAATTCCCGTTAATCAAACGGGATTTATGCAAGGTGCAGGTCTTACCACAAATATTAGTTATATGAACATGAATTTGGCATGAGAAAATATGTGTAACAGAGGTACATTGAGACTGGATGCAATAGAAGCATTTGACTGCATTAGGTGGGAACTCTTAGCGGGGGTTCTTAGAAAATTTGAGTTCAGAGATGACTTTATTTGCATGAGTGAAGTTATATTCAAATGCTAGGGCAGGGGTCAGCAACCTTCACTACATCTGGAGTGCCGAAACTACAACTCTCAGCATGTTCAGTTCACTTCTATCGGAGTTCTGCGAACAGCTAAGCTTTGGTACCCATGAACCAGTTGGTATCGAAGCTGACTTCGGATCCCAGTTTTAAAATGGTTTTCAAGTTGAATAATCAAAGTTCGAAGTTATTCAATGAAGTTTCGCGAGACTTCGGTCACAACGACTTTCACTTCCACTAAGCCCATACATCTGAATGCTGTAGGGAGGAAACAGGTTTCCTTACTGCGTTCAAATGAAGTTTTGAACGAAGCGACTTCATATGTGATCTGAAGCGCGCTTCTCCTAACATGAATCCTGAGGATATGTATGTAAAGGTAGCCTAAGGCCCCTTTCACACGGGCGAGTTTTCTGCGCGGGTGCAATGCGTGAGGTGAACGCATTGCACCCGCACTGAATCCGGACCCATTCATTTTTATGGGGCTGTGCACATGAGCGGTGATTTTCACGCATCACTTCTGCGTTGCGTGAAAATCGCAGCATGCTCTATATTTTGCGTTTTTCACACAACGCAGGCCCCATAGAAGTGAATGGGGCTGCGGGAAAATTGCAAGCATCCGCAAGCAAGTGCGGATGCAGTGCGATTTTCCCGTATGGTTGCTAAGAGACAGGACCCGATCTTTATTTTTTTTCCCTTATAACATGGTTATAAGGGAAATTAATAGCATTCTCAATACAGAATGCTTAGTAAATGGGGATTAAGTGGTTAAAAGTAAAAAAATAAACTCCCCTTAGCCACTTGATCGCGCAGTTGCTGATCTCTTCTGTCTTCTTCAAGCATTAGCTGCCATCTAAAGGACCTGTGGTGACGTCACATCACATGGTCCATCACCATGGTGATGGACCATGTGTTTGGACCATGTGATGAGCTCAGTGACCTCATCACAGGTCCTTTAGCCGACAGCTAATGAATGAAGAAGAGAACGTAACTACGCGATCAAGTGGATATGGTGAGTTAATTTTTTTATTTTTAACCCCTCCATCCACATTTTACTAAGCATTTTGTATTGAGATTGCTATTATTTTCCCTTATAACCATGTTATAAGGGAAAATAATAAAATATACAGAATACTCAACCCGAAACAGAACTTCAGTAATGAAGTTCGGGTATGGGTACCAAACATGCTGATTTTTCCCACGCGCGTGCAAAACGCATTAAAACGCTTTGCACTCGCACTGAAAAATCGCGCATTTTCCCGCAATGCACTCGCCTCTTATCCTTTTGACGCCCGTGTAAAAAAGGCCTAAGGGTGCAACCCCTTGATGAAGCTAAACCAGGCTTACCCATGGCTGCACGAGTTTGCTGCAGACTCTTGTGGCAATTAGTTGCTGTGGGTGGACATGGCTTAGCCCAGGGCTTGACAAATTTCCTTGGAATTTAGGAGCCAGACGGAGCCGCGTCATAAAGCCCCCAATAGATGCCCCCATAGTGCTCCTCCCCCCCCCCACTTCTCCATAGAGCCCCCCAATAATGCATGCCAGTACATGGGGCCCCCAGTAGATGCCCCTATAGTGTTTCTTCCCCTGTTCTCCATAGTGCCCCCCATAATGTGCGAGTATATAGGGCCCCCCATAATGCTTCCCCTCTTCAATGGGTTATATGACACGTCAGACGCTGCCAGCGTCTAAGTGATCGCCACTTGCGGCCGCCATGACATGTGGAAACCCTTACAAGGCTTACAGGGTCCGGTGGGGAAGGCAGAGGGGGTCCGGAGGGGAGGGCAGAGGGGTCCAGAGGAGAGGGCAGAGGGGTCCGAAGGGCACAAACACAGCGGGCACCATGACATTTTACTGAGCACTACAACTCCCAGCTGGCGCTCAGCCTCTGCAGTCCCCGCATCACTACAACGCCCAGCTCTTTCCCCCCCTTGTCATTCTCTCCCCCGCCTTGTCATTCTCCCCCCCCCCCCCGTCATTCTCTTTCCCCCTCTTGTCTTGTCAATCTCTTTCCCCCTCTTGTCATTCACTTCCCTTCTCTTGTCATTCTCTTTCCTTCTCTTGTCATTCTCTTTCCCCCTCTTGTCATTCACTTTCTCTCCCCCTCTTGTCATTCACTTTCTCCCCCGCTGTCATTCACTTTCCCCCTTGTCATTCACTTTCCCCTTGTCATTCACTTTCCCCCTTGTCATTCACTTTCCCCTTGTCATTCACTTTCTCCCCTCCCCTTGTCATTCACTTTCTCCTCCCCCTTGTCATTCTCTCCCCCTTGTCATTCACTCCCCCTTGTCATTCTCTCCCCCTTGTCATTCACTCCCCCCTTGTCATTCTCTCCCCCTTGTCATTCTCTTTCCCCCTCTTGTCAATCACTTTCCCCCTCTTGTCATTCACTTTCCCCTCTTGTCATTCTCTTTCCTCCTCTTGTCATTCTCTTTCCTCCTCTTGTCATTCTCTTTCCTTCTCTTGTCGTGCTCTGGTGAGCACAGCAGGCTCCTGGCAGCTTTCCAAGCACAGCACCGTACATTGTATAGCGGATGTACTTGGTATTGCAGTTCAACTCCATTCACTTCAATGGGGCTGAGCTGCAAGTAAGCCATGTGTTGAATTTATGGCGATGCCACATGGCCTAGGAAGATCTGTTGATCGCAGATCGTGGAGACAAACACCGATCTAAAAAGTGTGTGTGTGTGTATATATATATATATATATATATATATATATACACACACACACACACACGAATAGGAGGAATGGGGCGTTGCCATTATAGCTAGGGGCTCCGCTCTCTCTGCACATTGACTGATGGCCAGGCAGTGGAAACATCATCAAACCTGGCCCTGTCACTCAAAGTGCAGAGGATGTGGCAGTTGCAGAGAGAGCTGAGCCTCTAGGTGTAATGGCAATACCCCCGTCCAGCTGCCAAGCACACATGCAACAGGTCAGCCTGTTTCATAGGTACAAATCTACAGACAGATGCCCTTTAGGTCAAAAAGAGAATACTCTGCCTTTCCTTTATATGTGTTGTTATCGCAATTCATGTGATTCTCGTCTTCTTTGTGTGGTGCCAAATCAATTAGAAGTATAAGTATGCACGTTTCATACTGCTTTCATAATGAGACCAGGCACACAAGTTGGTTTCATGGAAAGATCTTCTCATCCCCTGAGCAAGAGCCCTTTATTCAAATTACATTCACTTAAATAGCAGACATGACATCACAAAAGGGGTGTTCCTTAAGGAAAGACTATTGGCTCCTTAACTTGATAGGAGTGGTTTCAGCAACTTCAACTCAGAGTTCATAGGTAGATTTCAAAACTGCGACCTAACTCCCCCTCTCCCAGTGACCTTAAGACAAAGAAATGCACACGAGGCTCACACATCTGGTTAGCTGCCTCACAAATCCCTCCTTTTGCAGGAAATAGACCAAAGGTGAACAAGCAAAGTGAGGTACTCTCCCAACGCCCTAAACACTGAAAAACTGGAATCCCCTTATTGCGTCACCAGGTCCCCTCAACTCCCTTTCGGGTTTGACTTCACCTTGTCCTATTTACCCCGCAATCATCGACAAGTTTTTTTTTAGTTTACTTCAGGATGGAATAATCTTTGTCTTTGACAGGGGCACAGCACATATACATATTGTGGGCATGGATGTATTAAACATTTTTAAAAACTATTTTCCTAAAACAGAGAACTACATAACAACCTGTTAAAGCCAAATGCTAAAAACACTGTAGTCGCTTAACCAGTTCCCAAAACATTATTCTGATCATGATGTGATTAATTTCAGAATTTGTCCTGTCAGTTTATTTGATAAAGTCCATCAGTTTCTTCAGATCCTTGGTGATCCTTCCATCAGGGGCAGTGTTGTCCGGAATGTAGATGTGGTAGGAACCTCCACCAATCTTGTAGACCCCTCCTTTTTCTGCTGTCAAGGACCAGTCGGTTCTGTAGAGTCATCACCGAAAAAAAGGTCAGTTGTTCCGTCATTCCCTTTGCAGCATCACAGCTGTAATTCACAAATCTCTGTTGATGATAATAGAGATGTTAATCCAATCTACAATTTTTTTTATTACTACTTGTGGGAATTAATTACTCAAATCCTGAAGCTATCTGACTTTTAGCTTTAAATTCGTCAGAAACTTTTCTACAGACTCCTATGGCATCCATGTATACATGTGAGTCTAAGGATGTAGGGAGTGACCTCCTTAGTTGTGACTGGACATTGTGTTGCTTACTGACTTGATTTCACTCAGGAGGTGAGAATAGAACAAATGGCATCAGTACTTGATTAAGGTAGGTTGGCCACTTCATTCCACCTGCATCCTGAGTCAGGGATTCAAATCTCCACACAATCACCAGATATCTGTGTTTTGATTATTTGGTTGATAAACCAACTTTCAGGAACTATCAGAGTCACTACTTGTCTTATTCAGCTGAATTATGTAAGAACAATATCCTGGAGGGAAAACACCAAAGAGCTTTCCTGTATAAAATCCTGTCTCTAAGGCCAGTTTATCTTCATATTTTTAAATTGGCCAAAATTTAATGCCAATTATAGGTAAGGATGTAGGAGCCACAGATGCAACTGAATGTTGAGGTTTTTCCCTTACCAACATTCTAAATATGTCTAGGAGATCTTTGTCAATTACACATGCTCCTAAAACATATATCCCCGAATCTTGGTGGATAGGATTTTTAATGGACAGGAACAGAGGATTACACTCATTATGTTTACAACTGTTTGGTGGTGTTCCCTTCAGGACAGTTATCTTCAGGTTAGGTGTGTACCGGATAGAGTAAAAGCCCCAGGGGTAGGTACTCTCACCTCAGTCAGTAGCTTTTAGCTGTAGCCTTTGCTATAGGTCAAATCTCCGAATATCCTGGAAAGAGATCAATACAGACACAGACATATTCACACAGTTCCACCTTTGTTCTGAATGTAATCAATCCGAAGTCTCTGGGTAAGATGACCTTGGCATATGCCTTCCTGGAACTCCCATAGTTCTCCCCTCATTATTACAGCAATCACCTTCAACTAACCTAGTGGCAGCATTGTTGAACCCAGGAGCCATCCATCACAAAACCCCGTCAAACCTTCTCTCTCTTGATTTGCCCATGTTCTAAATCCTTCCTCTCTAGGTACAGTGCCCTCTGTAGGAAGAGTTTCTTACCTCCAAAGTCTATTCTCAATCATCATCTATAGCTTGTATCTGAAAAAGACAAACATTTGGAAGTCTACTGGCCCTAAGCCATCCTGTATCACACAGACTTCCATGTAGCGTAGACTTCAGGTAATATTTTAGCCCAGGCATGTCCAAACTCTGGCCCTCCAGGTGTTGCAGAACTACAACTCCCAGCATGCCCTTCTGTAGGTTGATAGCTGTTGGTTGTCCAGGAATGATGGGAGTTGTAGTTTTGCAACATCTGGAGGGCCGGAGTTTGGACATGCCTGTTTTAGCCTTTACCTTCTCAGGCAGCACCAGGGCATCAAACATCTTTCATACACTCAGCATTCATTATTGATGGGCTTACCCATGGATCAAACAAAATCTCTACTTCAACAGATTAGACCATAATAATGAGTGATAACGAAGGCATATTTGGATCTTATTGATGTTAGCAGTCTTGCGCTCAGCCATCTTACAAACTTCAGTGAGTGTCTTCAGCTCTATTTCCTGCACTAACCTTGCTGGAGGGAGTGGTTCTTTCTAGACAACATCAGATTAAGCAGGAACAGCATATCCTGTCCAAGATGATCCATCTTCCAAGAACCTGAAATTATCTACCAGAAACTAAAAAATTTGGTTATTAATTGGAGACAGTCATGTGAATTAGAATTTAGATTTTTAGGAGTGGGAAGGCACTACTACTCCCTCCCCCCTCCAGAGGCAGCATAGTAGTAGTAAATTTGTGCACATTTTAGGCGGTGACTAGTTGGTGAGAGGAGTAGGAACTGCATTACTATCTACTCCTACACATGTGATACTACCCTTAGCCATGAGAGATCATGAAACATGTTTGTTATGAGGCAGTGGAAGCAGACCCTAAGGATTGTATAGATAATAGGGATCCAGCATTTGATTCTGGGTTGTTAATTCCCTATGGGCATTGCACTTGAAGGCCTGAACATTTGTAGCTCCTCCCACAGGCGAGGAAGTGGGCAAGTACGTACAAATGTTTCCTTCCCCCCCTTCTTGTGGGGAGGACTGATAGACAGAGTATAGGTTCCAACCTACACTCCCTGAATTTTATGGTAGCCGACATGGCATACAACAGGTAGAATTTAGTGTTAGGTTCCCGTCTTACAGAGATCGCCTTGACGTGTGGCAGACGGGCCCAAATAATTTTGTACAAAATAGTAAAAAGTATTTGCTAAGCATCTCTAATTTATTTAATAAGCATACCATTAGCATTTGAATAATTTTTTGTACTTTATTTGGTTTGCAGAATGCTGTTGCATTGCATATATTTTTTTCTCTTGCAGCAGATTTCATACATTATAATGATGCTAGAAATCTCAAATTTTCCTGTGACTGAAATCCACTCATGTCTGAATAAGGACTTAAGTTGGGTGCAACCTTAGATTGACTGGATTGGTCAGGGACACTTCCAGTTGGCATCATAGGGATAATTTCTGCAGACACATTTGAAACTAGTGGAACATACAATTGGGAAAGATTATTTGCAGACATTATTGAATCTATTACAATACTGGGACCTATAACATGAACGGAGCCCTGTCTGGAAGACCTATAGATAACACACGTTAGTATCTTCAGTCTGCAGATGCATTACCAATTACTAGCCACCACCATAAGGGGGGTTGAATTTCTCTGGAGGGACTTCACTAGAGCACAATAGAACACCATGGGGGGAGGAAAGGAAAGGAGCAGATTACACAATGGGAGGGGTTCCCTCTGGAGGAGCACATTTCAGAGAAAAGTAAAACAGGAAAAGTTACTGTGGAACTAAAAGAAACAGAATAACCAGTGTGAGTTACAGCAGATTTTGAGAAAGGGGGATCGGATGCCACTTGGCAACTTCTTTGTTCTCTATAGGATTCAAAATCCTCCATCTTACAATAGAAATGCTGATCATTTGTCCAACTTACTTCAACTTCTATCAATCACTTTCATAGACAGTTTTTACATTAACTCAGCTTGCACCAGCCTATTACCCTTTAATCAACTCTCCTTTTCTTTCAATACACTTATCCACAAACTTTAATTTAATCTACCGGTTTCTGGCATACCAATTGCACGCATAAACGATTTTAACTTAACTGAAACTTTCCCTTCTAATGCAGTTTCGAAATGCAGCCTCTCGAGGGAACTCTTACACAATACTACGTATTTCTGGCTAATTCTGGATATCTCTGCTACACAGTATCACAAAATGCTTTCAAATTTCTAACTGAAACATTTTCCTCTCTTTCTTGCATTAGCTGAGCCGCTGTTGACATCTCCTCACTATGTTCTGCAACATTAGAATTTCCCATTTTTGTGGTTACACACAGATCAAACGATATCTATTCACTACCGAACCCACTGGCACTATTTGTGGTTACACACAGATCAAACAGTATCTGATTACTATTGAACCCGCTAGCTAAAAGCAGTTACACGAAGATCAAATGATATCTAATCCCTACCGAACCCACTGGCACTATTTGTGGTTACACACAGATCAAACGGTATCTGATTACTTTCGAACCCGCTAGCTAAAAGCAGTTAAACAAAGATCAAATGATATCTAATCCCTACCAAACCCACTGGCACTATTTGTGGTTACACACAGATCAAACGGTATCTGATTATTATCGAACCCGCTAGCTAAAAGCAGTTACTCATAGATCAAATGATATCTAATCACTACCGAACCCACTGGCACTATTTGTGGTTACACACAGATCAACTGTAGGAATGCTTAATAACTGCACGTAATTGGCGTTACTCCTACTCACACCCATAATCGGCGGTAATCCTACTCATGCCCGTAATCGGCATTAATAAATCTCCAAGACTCTCGTTATTAGAGCTTGGCTGGGATCCAATTCTGTGTCACAGATATCCGACTCAGCCGTCTATCAATTCCCGCTTAGTTTCAGCACGTCCTACCACACAAGGAAGGAATATTCATATGAGTTCTTTCGTTCTAAAGGACAGATCAGCTTTAATTTGAACCCTTCTATCGTGATAACACCAATTCAACTCTTGAGAATCCACTTGGGCAAAAGGCTCAGAGAAGGTATGTAGCAAATAAAGCTTTCTTTCCTTGCTGCAGCGTGTGACCTCGTCTGATGGTTTTGCACAAGTCCTCTCGTTAGGTTTGAATCTAATGCTACGCAAGCTGTCTGCTCACCCAGGGATGCCAAATTGTTATCACAATTCATGCGATTCTCGTCTTCTTTATGTTGTGCCAATTCATTTAGAAGTATAAGTATGCACGTTCCATACTGCTTTTATAATGAGACCAGACACACAAGTTGGTTTCATGGAAAGATCTCATCCCCTGAGCAAGAGCCCTTTATTCAAATTACATTTACTTAAATAGTAGACATGACATCACAAAAGAAAGACTATTGGCTCCTTAACTTGATAGGAGTGGTTTGAGCAACTTCAACTCTGAGTTCATAGGTAGATTTGAAAACTGCAACCTAACTTCCCCTCCCCCAGTGACCTTAATACAATGAAATGCACACGAGGCTCACACATCTGGTTAGCTGCCATCTTGTGGACAAAAATGTCTACTATTGGATGTTCAGGTTTATATATATATATATATATATATATATATATATATATATATATAAACCTATCTCTCACGGTGTCCTCAGTTTATGAACCACTCCTGACTTTGGCTTCAAAAACAACATTACAAGATCTGAACCTGTAAACCCAGCCTAACATAGTTAAGTGTAAGTATTTATCACTCAGTTAAGGATTATATGGTGCTTAATCAGGCAAAATGACTATTTTACTCCCAATCTTGCTTATAGTTCTACATTTTCTAGACTGTGTTTTTTTTTAAAACTTGACAATATTGTTGGTAGAATTACGTGAAAAATATTCCCCCATGGATTATAAAAGAAGTATTGCATTTAGTGATGGATGGAGAATGGGGGTGGCTCCCTATTTCAGACTGGACATCGCATTTTTAAGTACCCAAATGGTGTGTTTTCAGAATATTGCAGTTGGGAGGGATTAACCCTAACTGACCTGTTCCCTTCATTCTTGGGGTCAGTACGATTACAACGATACCACATATGTATAGGGTTTTTGTTATGTCTAAATAGTGTAAAAAATAAATTAAAACTTTAAAAAAATTTTTTTACATCAGCATATTCTGACCCCTCATTTTGCCCATAACTTATTTATAATTATATTTACTGAGCTGTTTGGGAGCTCGTTTTTTTCAGGACGGTCTGTTTTATTGATACCATTTTGGAGTGTGTGTGACTTCTTGATCACATTTAATAAAAAAAAAATTTGGCCAAGAGAAGGCATGAAAAAAAGGCGAATTGGCCATTTTGACTCTTTTTTTGGTTTTCCGTATTGGAAAAATATTCTTAAATAACAAAAAATATGCCCATACTATTAAAATATATGTATTTATTTTTATTCTACTGAAAGGGGGGTGATTAAAATTTTTATTTCTACCTTTTTTTATTTAAGTTTTTTTTACTTTTTATGGCATTGTAGCTTAAGTTTGCGGCTAAAAAACATTTTTTTTTTTTATTCTTACTTATCATGGTTCTTATAGATCCATGATGAGAGCAGAATTGCCCATTTCTTATATCGGCCTGCCACCTACTGGCCAAAATAAGAATAGCAGCTTCAATACCCTGAGTCTCTTCAGAGAGACCCAGAGTATTGAAAACAATTACCGACATCCTCATTGGCTGCAGCGGATGCCGGTAAGAAGCCGGATGCGCAAGCTTTTAGATGCCGTGATTACACTTGATTCACAGCATCTAAAGGCTTTAATGACTGCGATCAGCATTATTGCCGGTCGTGGTCTTTGGCCACAGGTCTCTGTTGTTCCTACGGGTCTCTACATGTACAGGTCTCTACTGGTAGCGAAAGGGAGGTTACTCGCCTAACCAATTGCCACCACTGCCATTCTGATGCTTGCTGGGTTCTCACTGGTCTCTGCTTCCTGGTCCCGACTCAGCATACAAGAAATAGTCACTGTATATATCTTACAGTGACCAGGAGATGGTTACTGTAAGGTAAGTTATTTAAAGGATTCTGGTTATTTAAAGAAAAAGAAACTTGTAAAATTAGTCTTTTATTTAAAGACAATGTAAATGTAATGAAAATTTTTTCTTCCTTGCTAATGAATGCAATATACCACAAATTGATCTATGCAACTAAAGAATGTGAATAATACCATAAAAAAAGAACATCTGATTTAAAAGAATATGGCTCTTGGATATTAATGTGGCAAACTATAAATCTAAAGAGTTTGTCCCTAGACCTTACATTTGCTCACATTTACCTTATCTACAATTAGCCAATTAAGTATATTACTGGATGTACTAACAGCCCTGGCACAACTGATATCAACTCCTTTATCTCCTCTTCTTCATTGACCACCCACCCTTTACCATTATTCAGGGACCTACCTGTTCTGACCTTGGTTTTCTTTTAGCATTCATATATTTAAATATTTTTTTGAGATTTATTTTGCTCTCTTTTTTGTATTTTATATTTTTGCTGATTTTAGCTGTTTTTTTTTTTACTGATTTTATTAAGCTATTTGTAGATTTCAAAGGCTACAGTTGACCTCAACCTCTGGAAAATGGCCTTTTTTAAATTCAGTGTTTTTGCTCTGCCCGCCAGAGTTTGCTTTTTATAGTTCAGAGGGGATATAATTATATTATGGTCACTATTACCTAGTGTTTCACGAACAGTAACATTTCCAACAAGCTTTGCATGATTAGCAATTACCAGATACAATAGGGTATTGCCCCTAGTGGGAGCTTCTACAAACTGGCTTACACAATCAAAAGTAGGAGCGTTGCCTGGCCTATAAGACTCCTCATGTCGCTTAAGTGCTGTCCTTGAGGTGGTATATATTATCCCCCAAATCCTAACCTAGGCCTCTCACCCAGTTAAGCCAGTACTCTGTGCTGTGATGAGGGGCAATCAACCCAAAACAGCTGTCTCCAGACGAGGTGCTGGCTTAATTATTATCCAAAGCCTGTTGAAAAGGTTGAACATTGACTTATAGGATAGCTACCTTACATCTTGTGGCATTAGAGGCAGACCTTTCTAAGAGTTCAATTGCACAATTACTTCATAACTGTAACAGCAGCCTGTTCACATTTACTGAATACAGAAATGACTGTGATAATTTCTGGATTTTCATTTAATTCTTTCTGAAGATTTTGCGAATGGAGCCTTACTTGCAAAACAAAATGTGTAAAACTGAATATTTTATTTTTGATGCCCTATGCCCTATGTCCACTTATTATATTGAGTAGTATCTAAGACTTGGACACAATGCAGTTCCAAATCCTTCACATGGACACCACCAACAAATGAAAGATCCCAGTGACTTGCAATAGGGTTCACTGGGGACCTGGGGTCCACCGAGGTGCAAGCAGTGCTATTTTTCCAGGAAAAAGCCTTTATTGCCTGTCAAATATAACCATTAATTTGACAGCTCGCAGATAATCTGAAACATATTTGCACATTGGATGTTTTCTCTGGCAACAAAACAGTGAAACTGAATCGTCTACATTCTTTATTCTGATAATTTTAAAATAAATGAATGTAATTTTTATCCTTGCAGTATACCACTACATAATATATGAGAAGTGTCATGTGATCAGGCAGAAAGTACAAAGGTTACACAAACACTAAAAGTATTTAGAAAAATGTATAACTAGTAACTGCATACAACATATCATCTAAACTGAAACAATAGGTATAGAAAATGACACCGTAATGGTGTCAAGTAAATAGCAATTTTTGTCTATATTTAAAGAACCATTTTTTTTTATTGCGCCCCAGTTGTAACATCGATAAGGGTTAGGGCCCTTACCGGCCTCTTTATTCTGCATGATACGACTGTTCCTGCTACTGCATGATCATGTGATCTGCAGACTGACAATGGTTTTAGAGATGGATCCGTCATTGCTATGTTAAAGATAATACAACCGGATCTGTTCATAACAGATACAGTTGTATTATCATGACGGAAGCGTTTATGCTGATCCATGACGGATCCAGCAAAAAAGCTGATGTGAAAGTAGCCTAAGCTATGTATGAGCATTTTGGTATTGCAAAATAGTTCAGTACTACATATGCAATTAGCAGAAAAAGCTAACAGATAAGAGGGATAAGAGTTGTCAACATGTGGGGTTGGACCCAGTGGGCCCAGGTTCTGACACCATGAACCTGATGGTTTTTATTTTGGGGGATGTTATTTCACAAATAACCTATGATTCCTTGTAGATTATATGACCCGTCTATGCAGCGATAGTATAGAGGTCTACTAGGCCATTACAGATACATGCATTCTGTATCTGAAGAGTTGGCCCTCGGAATCTTTTCTTCTGATATGAACATGGTACCCAAAGTAGTTTGACATAAGCAAGTACAGCTTAATAGGGTTGTGCCAAGTTTTGAAATTATCCCCTATCCATAGGACAGGGGATAACTAACTGATCGTTGGGAGTCCAACCACTAACATAGGGGTTATTTCAGGAGGATAACATTGCAGCGGTCTGAGGGCTTGTTCCCCCACAGTGTACCTAGAAGAGAAGGTGTCCCATTATTTCGCTAGGTTTTGCTATGGTATTTTTCCCCTCTATGCTCTTTTCATGAACATCGGGCCAAATCTGTATTTCTCTGCTTGCTAATAGAGGGTCTCCTCTCTACAAGGACAACGTAACAATCTCATGGCCTGCATCAGTGATATGATTTCACTTGGTCGCCACCTATCTTCTTACATTTTTCTATGACATGTCAAAACACAGCAAAAGCAGGGAGTGTTTTTAATGAAAACCGATTGTTTTTTCAGAGATTTCCCATACACCTTTTTATGGTGGTCACTAAGGGGCCTTAGGCTGGGCCGCCGCTTTTTTAAGGCAGCCTAGTCTAAGCGCTGCACGAGTCCCTCGTGCAACAGGGAGCGGGGGCCCAGTTCTTACATGCCACGGACAAAGGTCTCTGTCTTCCATCGGCACCCCACAAATGTGATTGCGGAGTGCTGATGTATGTAAAGGCTGGCTGGGGTATCGTGTAGGCCCCAGACCAGCCTTTAGTAATTTCCAGCAGGTCAATGTTAGAATAGCACCGATATTAAAATGCAATGCCCTATAGGTATAATACATTGCATTTTAAAATCAATCAGAATGTTGTATTTGGTAAAAATAAAAAAGCAAAAAAAATAAAAAAAATGTATTTAATAAAAACTATTGTTTTTTTCCATTAAAAATACACTTTTCAATGAAAAAAATTGCAAAAAAAAATCTCCCCCATATGTTTGGTATTGCCATGTCCATAATGACACATAAATATAAATTACATAAATATCTTGTAAATTATCCCCTACGGTGAACGCCGTAAAAAAAAAAAAAGAAAGAATTCGTAATTAATTCTTAGTTGCCATCGAAAAGACGTAATAACAAGCGATCAAAAAGCGCCGTTTACTCCAAAATGTTACCAATGAAATGAAAAATACAAGTTGTCCCACAAAAATCAAGCCCTCACACAACTCTATAGAAAGAAAAATAAAAAAGTTATTGGTCTTGGGAAGCGGCAATGCATAAACATTTTATTGCAAAAAAACTAGTAAAACGGAAAAAATAAATATGTATTTGGTATCACTGTAATCACTGACCCAGAGAATAAAGATATTATGTTATTTATACTGAAAAATGAACGCCATAAAATTTATAACGTAAAAACGCAGTGGCAGTATTGCTGTTTTTCTCATCTCCCTCTCAGAAAGAGTTAATAAAAGTTCATCAGAAAATTATGTGTACCCCAAAATGGCACCATTAAAAACGACATCTTGTCCCGCAAAAAAACAAGCCCTCATAAAGCTATATAGATGGAAAAATAAAAAAGTTATTGCTCTTGGAACGCGAAGATGAAAAAAGGAAGAGAAACGCTTGGTCAGTAAGGCCCAAAACAGGCTGGTTACTAAGGGGTTAAAAGCCTTAAATATTACATGAAATTATAACCATTTGAAATTAGTATAACAAAACTAGTAAAAAAAAAGATGTGTTTTCTCTGCAAATATAAACCTTGATTTCCCTCAAGACCAACATTATAATGCGGAAGAGACTGCGTTAGTTTAATAATGTTATTTCTCTGCACCGTGGAAGCTAAAAAGAAATAAAGTATCAGCAGAACTTACACAACAAGCTCTGGCTGGCGGTCCTCTCTCGACTGCAGCAACTGCTCTTAGGCTACTTTCACACAGTGAGTATTCGGTCAGTATTTTTCATGAACATTTCTGAGCCTAAAATACAGAAGAGGCACACATTTTTCCATGGTACTTTTTTTCTGTAGGATCCACTCTTGGTTTTGACTTACAGATTCTGATGCAAAATACATAATGCAGTGGAATTTTATTCTGGGTATTTGACTACATACAAAAAAGAACTAGAACTCAAATTAATTATACATTGATCATATGTGAACCATACAGCATTACCGCCTATAAAAGATACATACGGTGCAACCAATAAATCTTTACTGAAAATACCTATCATAAAAGCACATGAAATACAGCAGCAAATGCCACACATTGAAAGTGAGGGGGGAATCCAATGTATGCATCAGTCGGACATTTCTATAAGACCAATATATGGATCAGGGTTGTAAAATAGACATCATGTACAATGGCAACGATAAATATAAAATACACTACTAAATACTAAAATACCGGCATGCAATATAGCAACACCCAATCAGTCAATAAGGGGCACAGATAACATTTTAACATTATTTGAAATATGTCATCATAGCAAATGGCCCAACTCATGCTTTGCTTTAGCATCTTCTAGGGGAACACATGTTGAGGCACGATGGCCACCCTCCTCTGCACTTGCTGTGATGCAATTTCCACTAAGTTTTTGGATTTGGTATATTGCAAAATTACTATAAAACTAGTTTCCTAAGTAAAGCAATTTAGAGATCACATTTCAATGTCCCCAACCAAATTATTCAGCTTTTTGGTGGCAGATTGTTTCCTGTTTTAAATCAGCAAAGGATTGAAAGATGCCTTCTTTATACAGTTGACTAAGGAAGGTACTTATTGCCTTTCAAAATCTGTTGAGCCTGTTTTGACAATTATGAGTATACAGTAAGGAACAGAAGTATTTAAACACCCTGCGATATTGCAAGGTCTCCCACTTAGAAATCATGGAGGGGTCTGAAATTAACATTGTAGGTGCATTCCCACTCTAAGAGACAGAATTTAAAAAAAAAATCAGGAAATCACATTGTATGATTTTAAAAGAATTTAATGGTCTTGCACTGCTGCACATAAGTACTTGAACACCTGAGAAAATCAGTGTTTATATTTGGTACAGAAGCCTTTGTTTGTAATTACAGAGGTCAAACGTTTCCTGTAGTTCTTGACCAGGTTTGCACACACTGCAACAGGGATTTTGGCCCACTCCTCCACGCAGATCTCCTCTAGATCTGTCAGGTTTCGGGGCTGTCGCTAAGCAACACGAACTTTCAGCTCCCTCCAAAAATGTTCTATTGGATTTGAGTCTGGAGACTGGCTAGGCCACTCTAGAACCTTGATATGCTTCTTACAGAGCCACTCCTTGGTTATCCTGGCTATGAGCTTCGGGTCGTTGTCATGTTGGAAGACCCAGCCACGACCCATCTTCAATGCTCTGACTGAGGGAAGGAGGTTGTTGCTCAAAATCTCACATTAAATAGCCCCATTTATCCTCTCCTTAATACAGTGCAGTCATCCTGTCCTCTTCGCAGAAAAGAACCCCCAATGTCACTGTCTGCATGCTTCACAGTAGAGATGGTGTTCTTGGGATGCAACTCATCCTTCTTTTTCCTCCAAAAATGATGAGTAAAGTTTAGACCAAAAAGTTCTACTTTGGTCACATCTGACCACATGACTATCTCCCAAGCCTCGTCTGGATCATCCAGATGGTCATTGGCAAACTTCAGATGGGTCTGGACATGTGATGACTTGAGCAGGGGAACCTTCCGTGAAATTCATGATTTGAAACCATGATGGCGTAGTGTTCTACCGACAGTGACCTTTGAAACTGTGGTCCAAGCTCTCTTCATGTTATTGACCAGCTCCTCCCTTGTAGTTCTGGGCTGATTCCTCACCTTTCTTATCATCAGTGATACCACACGAGGTGAGATCTTGCATGGAGCCCCAGTCCGAGCGAGACCGAGTCGTCTTTAGCCTCTTCCATTTTCTGACAATTGCTCCAACAGTTGATCTATTTTCACCAAGCTGCTTGGCAATTGCCCCGTAGCCCTTTTCAGCCTTGTGGAGGTCCAAAATTTTGTGTCTGGTGTCTTTTGACAGCTCTTTGGTCTTGCCCATGGTAATAGTTGGCATCTGACTGACTGTGGGGTGGACAGGTGTCTTTAAAGAGCTCAGATAGGTGCTACTAAGTTAGATTAACCACTTGCCGCCACGCTAACGCCGATGGGCGTCAGCGCGGCGGCTCTCTCAGGTCTCACTGCCGCCTATCGGCGTCATCTCGTGAGACCCGAGATTTCACATGAACGCGCGCGCGTCGTGCGTGCGCGTTCATGTGATCGGAGCCGGGACAACTGAAACTACAGCCTGCCAGCGCTGATCATGCGCTGGCAGGCTGTAGATGCGGAAAAAAACGCATTTAAATCGCATATCAGACGCTGTTTTTTAAACAGCGTCTGATATGCCTGCTGTCTGCTCGTCTGGTGGTCCCTTTGTTTGGGACCACCAGAGGAAACATAGGAAAAGTGCACCAATCACTACACACACACCCCTCCACCCCCATCACTGATTAACCCCTGATCACCCATGTCACCCCCTGATCACCCCCTGTCACCCCCTGTCACTAATCACCCCCTACAGGCTCATTCAGACGTCCGTATGTGTTTTATGGATCCATGGATCTGCGGATCCATGGATCTGCGGATCCGCAAAATACGGACACCGGCAATGCGCTTTCCGCATTTTGCAGATCCGCACAGAACTATATAGAAAATGCTTTTTCTTGTCCGCAATTGCGGACAAGAATAGGACATGTTCTATATTTTTGCGGAACGGAAGTGCAGACTCGAAGCGCGGATCCGTAATTCGGATCCGAGCGGGACAAAGTCTGTCCCCATAGAAATGAATAGGTCCGCAATTCCGCTCCGCAAACAGAATTTCGGATGTGTGAATGGGGCATAAGGGTCCCGTTATCACCGCCAGTTAGTTAGCTACTTGTTAGTTAGCTAGCGCCCACCGCACCGCACCGCAGTCACTAATTTGGCAGAGATTTTTCATCCACATTGACCGATGCGAATGAAAAATCTGTGCCGCTTCATTTATTTTTTTTTTTCAGCGCAGCGGCTGAACGGAAAAAATCTCATTACCCGTATGCTCAATATAAGGAGAATCGCAGAAACTCCTAATGCTGGCCATACGTGTAATGATTATGGAGACCCCTAAAATGCCAGGACAGTATAAATACCCCACATGTGACCCCATTTTAGAAAGAAGACACCCCAAGGTATTCCGTGAGGGGTATGGTGAGTTCATGTAAAATTTTATTTTTGTCACAAGTTAGTGGAATATGAGACTTTGTAAAAAAAAAATATATATATATATATATATCAATTTCCGCTAACTTGTGTCAAAAATTTTTTTTCTGTGAACTCGCCATACCCCTCACAGAATACCTTGGGGTGTCTTCTTTCCACAATGGGGTCACATGTGGGGTATTTATACTGCCCTGGCATTTTAGGGTGCTAAAGTGTGAGAATCCAAATGCGTAAAAATGGCCTGTGAAATCCTAAAGGTACTCATGGGAATTTGGGCCCTTTGCGCATCTTGGCTGCAAAAAGTGTCACTCATGTGGTATCGCCGTACTCAGGAGAAGTAGGGCAATGTGCTTTGGGGTGTATTTTTACATATACCCATACTGGGTGTGAGAAACATCTCTGTAAATGACAACTTTTTAAAAATTTTATTCAAAGTTGGCAATTTACAGAGATATTTCTCTCACCCAGCATGGGTATATGTAAAAATACACCCCAAAACACATTGCCCTACCTCTCCTGAGTACGGCGATACCACATGAGTGACACTTTTTGCAGCCAAGATGCAAAGGGCCCAAATTCCAATGAGTACCTTTTAGGAGGGCATTTTTACGCATTTTCTTCTCACGCTTTAGGGCCCCTAAAATGCCAGGGCAGTATAAATACCCACATGTGACCCCATTTTGGAAAGAAGACACCCCAAGGTATTCGCTGAGGGGCATAATGAGTCCATGAAAAATTAAACTTTTTGTCAAAAGTTAGCGGAAAGGGAGACTTTGTGAGAAAAACAATAAAAAATCAATTTCCACTAACTTGTGCCAAAAATTTTTTTCTATGAACTCGCCATGCCCCTCATGGAATACCTTGGGGTGTCTTCTTTCCAAAATGGGGTCACATGTGGGTGTTTATACTGCCCTGGCATTTTAGGGCCCTAAAGCATGAGAAGAAAATGCGTAAAAATGCCCTCCTAAAAGGTACTCATTGAATTTGGGCCCTTTGCGCATCTTGGCTGCAAAAAGTGTCACTCATGTGGTATCGCCGTACTCAGGAGAAGTAGCGCAATGTGTTTTGGGGTGTATTTTTACATATACCCATGCTGGGTGAGAGAAATATCTCTGTAAACTGACAACTTTGTATAAAAAATTTAAAAGTTGTCGTTTACAGCGATATTCTCACACACAGTATGGGTATATGTAAAAATACACCCCAAAACACATTGCCCTACTTCTCCTGAGTACGGCGATACCACATGAGTGACACTTTTTGCAGCCAAGATGCAAAGGGCCCTAAAACCAATGAGTACCTTTAGGATTTCACAGGGCATTTTTACGCATTTGGATTCTCACGCTTTAGGTTCCCTAAAATGCCAGGGCAGTATAAATACCCCACATGTGACCCCATTTTGGAAAGAAGACACCCCAAGGTATTCCGTGAGGGGCATGGCGAGTTCACAGAATTTTTTTTTTTGGCACAAGTTAGCGGAAATTGATATATTTTTATTTTTTTATTTTGTTTTTTACAAAGTCTCATATTCCACTAACTTGTGACAAAAATAAAATTTTACATGAACTCACCATACCCCTCACGGAATACCTTGGGGTGTCTTCGTTCTAAAATGGGGTCACATGTGGGGTATTTATACTGTCCTGGCATTTTAGGGGCCCCTAAAGGGTGAGAAGAAGTCTGGAATCCAAATGCGTAAAAATGCCCTGTGAAATCTTAAAGGTACTCATTGAATTAGGGCCCCTTGCGCATCTTGGCTGCAAAAGTGTCACACATGTGGTATCGCCGTACTCAGGAGAAGTGGGGCAATGTGTTTGGGTGTATTTTTATATATACCCCTGCTGGAGTGTGAGAAATATCTCTGTAAACAACAATTTTTAAATTTTTTATACAAAGTTGTCAGTTTACAGAGATATTTCTCTCACCCAACATGGGTATATGTAAAAATACACCCCAAAACACATTGCCCCACTTCTCCTGAGTACGGCGATACCACATGAGTGACACTTTTGCAGCCTGGGTGCAAAGGGGCCCTAAAACCAATGAGTACCTTTAGCTTTTACATGGCGGCTCACAATTTAGCCCCGCCTAAAATGCCAGAACAGTACAAACACCCCACAAATGACCCCATTTCGGAAAGTAGACACCCCAAGGTATTCACTGAGGGGCATAATGAGCCCGTATGAGATTTTTTTTTTTTTGCCAGAAGTTAGCAGAAATGGAAACTTTATTATTATTTTTTTTCCTCAGAAAGTGTCATTTTCCGCTAACTTGTGAAAAAAATGAAATGATACATGAACTCACCAAGCCCCTCCGCGAATACTTTGGGGTGTCTTCTTTCTAAAATGGTGTCATTTGGGGGTATTTATACTATCCTGGCATTCTAGCACCTGAAGAAACATGACAGGCGCTCAGAAAGTCAGAGCTGCTTCAAAATGCCGAAATTCACTTTTTTGCACCATAGTTTGTAAACGCTATAACTTTTACCCAAACCAATAAATATACACTTATTGGACTTTTTTTTTTATCAAAGACATGTAGAACAATACATTTAGAGAAAAATTTATATAGAAATGTAGTTTTTTTTAAAAAAATTTACAACAGAAAGTGAAAAATGTCATTTTTTTGCAAAAATGTCGTTAAATTTTTATTAATAGCAAAAAAAAGTAAAAATGTCAGCAACAATGAAATACCACCAAATGAAAGCTCTATTAGTGAGAAGAAAAGGAGGTAAAATTCATTTGGGTGGTAAGTTGCATGACGGAGCAATAAACGGTGAAAGTAGTGTAGTGCGGATTTGTAAAAAAGGGCCTGGTCACTAGGGGGGTATAAACCTGTGGTCTTCAAGTGGTTAATGAGTGGAGTAGAGGTGGACTTTTTAAAGGCACAGTAACAGGTCTTTGAGAGCCAGAATTCTTGCTGATTGCCAGGTGTTCAAATACTTATGTGCAGCAGTGCAAGACAAATAAATTCTTTAAAAAATTATACAATGTGATTTCCTGAATTTTTCTTTTTTTAATTCTGTCTGTCAGAGTACGAATGCACCTACAATGTGAATTTCAGACCCCTCCATGATTTCTAAGTGGGGGAAAAAATACTTCTGTTCCTCACTGTCAATGAGACCATGTTATCACTTCCTTTATTACCACAGATCACATTCAGAACTAAAGATCTTCATATTGTCAATATCATGTTACATATGTTTTAAAATGCAAATAAAAAGCGTGTGTGAACGAGGCCTTATACCAGAAAAGGGTTGGTTTTGTGAAAAATGTAGGAGAGAAAAACCGTACCCAAGATAGTTCCTTCATCATCACAGTGCTGCCATCCTCCTTAAAGAGTATGTCTAGCTTGGACAGTGCCTTGTTAGTCAAGGGTGTACACAGATGTTATGGGACCCTATAGTAAAGTTTAGTAAGAACCATCAAGTTACTTAGTACATGTCCGTGAAACACTCCAAGGAGCACAGAAGAATAAAGATGATGTCCTAGAATTCTGACAAAATTTAAATTTTTGTTTTTGTTTTTATAGTCTTTTTTTATAATGTTTTTTTATAATTTTTACCTCTTGTACGTCATATGGCTTCTTAGTCTCATTGTATTTACACCAGACATCTGACATACTGTATTTTTCGCTTTATAAGACGGAATATAAGAAAAAAAATATTTTTCATCAGACCTCAGAACAGACCCCCGATCTTCATCAGACTTCAGATCAGACCCCCAAATCTTCATCAAACCCCCATGTCAAACCTCAGATCAGACCCCATATTATACCTCAAATAAGAACCACATATCAGAACTTATATGAGACTCCATCAGAGACAAAATTAATAAACATACTTCTCCTGCTCTGCTGCCACTCTGCAGGTTTGGCAGTCTCTCCTGCAGTCACTGCGCCCCTGTTCTTCTCCAAGCCATGCTACACTATAATCTGATTGCATATAGTGTCAGGTCATAGTACGCACACTACGTCCTGACGGTGTATGAAGGAGGCAGACCAGGGAGTGGTGAATACAGGTAAAGCTAGCAGCGCTACAGTTACCACTCCTCGAGCCTCCTGCATACTTTTCTGAGTTATAAATACTTATGATCTATCCTTAGGATAGGTTATCAATACAAGTTTGTTGGGTTCCGAAACCAAATATCGAATCAGCAGTTCATCGCCCTAAACAAAACCAGAATTGGAACAGAGCACAGAGCCAGAAACACAGCTCTATCCATTGTGTATTTGCCATGCTGGGTTAGTGTAGCTCAGTACCCTTCAATATCTATAACCGAGGAAAATCCCTTTAGCCCTATCTAAGTCGCATGCTCAGATTATAATTAGAGATCTTGCCAATACCACTCTGTAGACAAGGACTAAAGATATGTAATGAATGGAAAACTTCATGTGCTGTAACAGAATGAATAGATGCAGGTTGTATTCTCATATTATACAGCCCAGTGCTATGGAAAGAGCTGTTCATTAGCACTGACCTCTTTTGTCTTTTGTGCTTGTATGTCTGCTCTATGTTTGTCTCTAGTACATCAATTAAATTAATAATGATATTTTGTTTTATGTGCATTAAGACTCATGCTGTAGTTCAGTGCTATGTATAATGCACTGCTGCCACCTTTTGTTTGTAGTTGGCATCCACTATAGTTGAAATTAAAAATATGTCTACTAACATGATATTTTTAAGAAAACTGTAGTGAATATGGTTTTGTTAAAGATGATAAACTATTGCTTGGACAGGTGCAAAAACTCAGCAAATCATATACCTGTTTGTGTATTTTTCTGTGCTCACTACCTTGTTTTTGGTATGCTGCTCTGTTGTAAGACAGTCACCCAGGCCACTTTCACACGGTCACTATTTGGTCAGCATTTTGCATCAGTATTTGTAAGTCAAATCCAGGAGCAGGACCACTTATCCTCTGTAGGTTCTGTAAGCCGTGTACCGGGATGGGCTCCCCAGGATACAGTGAAGGCACGAACGAGGAAAACAACTCCACCACCAGCTTTTGCCAAAACAGAATTTTATTTAAACGTGGTAATGAACACAACCACAAATGCTGGGAACATTAAATAAATTTACATACACCCAGCGCGGCGCCCTCCGATGGATGCAGGAGGAAAGTTTGGTAATTTAAATACTGGCAAGCACAACTAAACTGCCACTCCTTACCTATTATTACCCTAAAAAACAAGAATAACTGTATGGGTGTGTGGTACGGGCTAGCCTACAGTGCAGCACAACAGCTTACAATCTTACAAAGCTCTACAGTATTCCCCCTTCCTTAACTGGTCTTGTAGCACGTGCCTGAGTATTCCTTCTGAGCAAAACATCAGCCTGGCTTGAGTTTGTGGGAAGTTTATAAGCTCTCCAGTGTGAAATGTCACTAAGTTATGGAGTCCTTGCAATGGACAGTAGCAACACTTGTGGCCTGACACAAACAGAGACCCTAACTAACTAACTACAGGCCTGCTCACAGTCTCTGGGCACCAACACTGTAATGAGGTGTGTGCACAATCTTATTGGCCCAGGTCTGCTCTGCATCTGCTGGTGACTCTGAACAGAACAAATGCCTCTCCAACAAGCATGCACTACCACACTGTATGTAGATTTATCTGTAAAGAATAAATCAAGGCAACTAGACTTGCTGTAGATTTCTTGAAAACGTTTCACTCGTTCTTCCAACGAGCTTTCTCAATTCTGAGTTACTTGTACAAGAATTCTCTGGGAATAAATATGTAACTGAATCAACATCTGGTAATTAGGTCATCATACCCATTAAGGTCATTAAACAAAACAACAACTACATCAGCGTATGGCACAGCATAGAAGATTCAGTCGTGTACCTACATCTAAAAGAAATAGGTCGATGGACACAAATATGATGGCTTTGTACTGTATAAATTTATTTTTATATTAATTTTTTAAATATTGCAAATAAGAAATAAAAAAAAAAAAAAGAAAAAAAAAAGAAAAAAAAAAAAAGGTCACACCTTTGAAGACAGTCAAGTACGTGTTTTGGATAAGGAGGCCGATTGGTACAAACAAGGTGTGAAGGAGGCCATCTACGTAAAAATAGAGAAGCCAAGCTTGAATAGAGGCGGGGGGGTTAGACATCTATTGTCTGCCACTTACAATGCTGTCTTGACACCTTTTTCTGGGAGGTCATTATCACCTACTGACTCCAATTAGGACTATGGAATCAACACCTTTGACCCCATGCTGGGTATAATGACCTAATTACCAGATGTTGATTCAGTTACATATTTATTCCCAGAGAATTCTTGTACAAGTCACTCAGAATTGAGAAAGCTTGTTGGAAGAACGAGTGAAACGTTTTCAAGAAATTTACAGCAAGTCCAGTTGGCTTGATTTATTCTTTACAGATATACCATGACTTGGATAAATGAGAACCTTCACAGATGTATGTAGATTTGCTCCTCAGCTAGGTAATGCAACTGTGCTTCTCATTGGACAAAACTGCTTTGTAACCCCAAACTGTTGGCTAAACTCCTGGTGAGGTCGTGGTTGACAGTAATGTTGGTGTTAACAGTGCCATTCTTCTGCCGTGACTCTACCTGACCTACACTACTCAACTGGGGAGTACTGGTCGTGAGCCCTTACAGGATCAAGCTCTTGCCTGCCTGGTCCAGGGAATCAGTTTTCTTTCGAGCAGAAGCGATCAATCATAAAACTGCTGACTTCAACATATTCTAGGAAACTGTTAGAACAGGAGAGAGATTTGTTCTGCTGCTGTCTACAACTGTATCCACCTCTTAGCTGTGAGTATTAGGTTTGTACGGTTGAAAGTCTCTGGCTTCAAGCTTGAAAAGTAAATTTATCTATTGCAAAAATGTTGAAAATGGAAAAAATATAACGTAAAGTTCAATAATTTTACACTCAGCAAAGTTTTCTTTAGGTTAACCTGAATTTGAAGTATAAATCACTTGATATTATAATAAAGGAACATATTACTAGGTTAGTTAAAGAGCCAAGAACAAGTTAACGAAAGGTGTGTCCCATTAGAAAAAAATACTCCCCTATCCATACTCCTGCCATTTCAGGGCTACTGTCTCATTCCCATCCACCTCCTGCCCTGGCTGCACTGGACATAGCTTTGTCCCATGACCCCTGTGACCAATCACTGGCTTCAGCGATCATATATGCTTGAACGGCAGGGTTGCCAGCCGTCCAAAATTTCTGGATGGTCCATAAAAATAGTTGTCTTTTTTCCAGTGTCCCTGAAAAAAAATAGATGTGTCTGTGATTTTATTTTTTTGAGGCTGGTAGTATTTAACTAGATTATTTTGGTGGTAATTTTTAGGGATGAGCAAATTGACTTCAGATAGTACATCCAAAGTCGATTCGCAAAAAACGTTGTTGTAATACTGTATGGAGTTCCCGCTCCGTACAGTATTAGAATGTATTGACTCAGATGAGCTAAAGTTATTTCTTCGCAAAGTCGCACAAAACTTTGTGTAATAACTTCAGGAATGAATTATTACTGTAAAAAACCTTGGTACCGAACTCAGGTTTGGTTGGTAGTGGTACCTTCGAACCAAACCCGAGTTTTGTACCAAGTTTTTTTACAGTAATAATTAATTCCCAAAGTTATTACACTAAGTCTCATGACTTTGCGAAATAATAACTTCAGCTCATCGGAGCCAATACTTTCAAATACTGTACGGGAACTCCATACAGTATTACAACAAAGTTTTTTGTGAATCAACTTCGGATGTACCATCTGAAGTCGATTCGCTCTTCCCTACTAATTATCACTATTTTACAGCTCCCTGTAAATGCTGGTAATGAGGTGTTAAGTATACTGAGCTATAGACATGTATTACTTATAATCTTTATTATTCATTATGGTTTTCCCATTTGTCCTGAACAATGTTGGCTGTTTGTGATTTTTGGATAAGTTGCCAGAAAAAATAAATTTCTGTCTGGCAGCCCTGTTGAATGGCATGTCACTACAAGGTGCAGCTGTGTCCTCATAGGAGAAAACCCTGATAGATTGTGATCCCTTTGTTCTTTGAAGTAGCAGGGTTCACAGATGGTAGACTGCCACTGATCAGAATGTCATTGTATATACTAGTGATATGACATTGCATTCACATTGACAAGGCTATTTTACACAATGGAGAACAGACATATTCAATTATTTTCAAACATACTGGTTAAATGTATATAACTAGTTGTATGTAAGACTCTGAGCTGTTACATTTAAACCATTTTCTACTCTTAAAACAGGCGTATAAAATGATGAATGAGCTGGCCCGTCCCTTTCCCCACCCACACCACGCCTACAATTATAGACCTGGCATAAGCGGGGAAAAAAATCACAGATAGCACCGCAACTAACCGTTTCGCTACCATCGCCCCCTGAAATCCACCTAATTTAGACGTATTTCAGATAAGTAAATGACACCCTATTTTACTGCAAGAAAATCTAGACTAGCACATCCATAAAGCTAGCATGGAGACAGCAAACAAAAACGTATGGCAGCACACCATTACACGTGCAAACAATAGAACTAGGATTAGGGATTATTCTGGATTAAAGTGGTACTATACCTACTATACATGAAAAATGGAAGCTCTTTGCTCTCTCTGAGTAGAGTTTAAAAATAGATAGTCCCTACACCACATCAGATATTGTAGGCTTAGGTTAGGCCCAGGAGAGGCAGTTATGTTAGTGTTAGGTACCCATCTGCAAAAGCCACCTTGACGCCGGTAGATGAGCCTGACACACATTTGATAAATAATGTGCGCAAAGAGCTGCCAAATAGTGTGTGCCCTTAAAGAGCATATATATATATATATATATATAGATAGATAGATAGATAGATAGATATAGTCATGGCTACGGCCAAGAGATATCCGAAGAATATCCGGGAACAACGTAACCCAGCTAGGCGTGTCTTAGCTAACCTGACTAAATGGCTTGTTGTGTGCCCTAAGCCATGATCGTAGGTAGGACTATAAGTGGGCATACCCTGTGGAAATGAGAAGATGAGGGAGGGAGGGTGGGGCACCTGAGAACACACGCCCGTGAGTGAGGCTGTGGCTAGTATATGAAGAGCCTCCGCCCCTCCCACAAATGCAGGCTGACTAATCAGCCTTACTAACTTGTGGTCATGGCTACAGCCAAGAGATATCCGAAGAACCCTAGGGAGAGAAACAACGGGAACAACCTAACCCAGCTAGGTGTGTCTTAGCTAACCTGACTAAATGGCTTGTTGTGTGCCCTAAGCCATGATCGTGGGTAGGCCTATAAGTGGGCAAAAACCAAGCCAAGTAGGGTAGAAAAGGAGCTCGAATGGCATGTGCTAACTAAACCCCAACCTAACTGCAAGGCGTCAGGGATCTTGAGCGAAAATTCGGGGTGTATGAGGCAAGACCAGAAGGAGACCTACAACCCATCTTGTGGAGGACAAGGCTGGAGACATGATGCTCAATATTACTGCCCCAAAGCGGAATGGAGGACTGGGAATACGCTGTGAAATGGATCATGAAAAACCACCTGAACCTTGTAAAGTTTTGGTTCTAGTGCGAGTGCTGGCAATGCCCTAGCCTCAGGAGATCGTGGAACCAAAACCTGACTGCCTAGACTATGCAGGAATGAGGGCCAGAAAGAACCATGTAGATAGGAAGAGAATCCTTGAATAGTTCCCCAGACAACAGCTATCTGCTAGCCGTGGTCCGCGCGTTTTTCTTCTGTGTACCCCTGAGAATTGTTTTAATGCCTGAGACGTGAAGACCGACCTACTATCTGAATCTTCTACCGTGAGGGAATGCTGGACCTTGTCCAAAACCCGATTCAACGTGGTTGTAGGGAGTCTGAGGTTAGTGCAGCACCTGAGAACACACGCCCGTGAGTGAGGCTGTGGCTCGTATGTGAAGAGCCTCCGCCCCTCCCACAAATGCAGGCTGACTAATCAGCCTTACTAACATATATATATTTTGTTTTTATCTGTGTACCTGGCATAAATCCTAGCGACCCCATGAGCATTCCCCAATTCATATTGTTGCCCTATATGCTAATAAACTGTGATTTGCTAACAGGGCAGCAACCACATTTTTTCACCAGAGTTGACATCTCCATTCATGCTCGCTATGATGCTGTCTAATAATTTATTATTAAAAAGTTAAACATGGACAAATTCTTGATAATAAAAATATGTCCAGCGTGCATAAAATCCACTTTTTATTGAAGACAATTAAAATATCTCTTGTGATGCGTAGGAGCCAAACCTACTTGTTTCTACCAAGAGACTTATTAAGCTAAATTAACCAAAATTCAAAAAAAAACTTGCTTACTTGCTTTATGTGTTTTAGACACCTTTTGTGCCTCACTTTAAAACGGGCTTGGCTTAAGGGGAGTGATGAGCCAATGTTAGCCAAAACTGTGTAAAATATATTTCAGCAAGAGCCACTGTGATACTTTAGATTGTCTAGTCTTACGCTACTTTCACAGTAGCATTTTTACTGGATCCGATTCAGCAAAAACGCATCCATTACTGATAATACAACCATCTGCATCCGTTATGAACGGATCCGGTTATATTATCTTTAACATTGCCAAGACGGATCCGTCATGAACTCCATTGAAAGTCAATGGGGGGCGGATCCGTTTTCTATTGTATCAGAGAAAACGGATCCGTCCCCTTTGACTTGCATTGGGGGTCATGCCGGATCTGTCTTGCTCCGCATCCTAGGACGGAAAGCAAACTACAACATGTTGCAGTTTGCTCTCCAGTATGGGAACGGAATGCATTTTGGAGCATTCCGTTCTGTTCAGCTTTGTGCCAATTGACAATAAATGGGGACAAAACTGAAGCGGTTTTTTTCCAGTATTGAGCCTCTGTGGCGGATCTCAATACCGGAAAACTAAAAAGCTAGTGTGAAAGTAGCCTAAGTTTACACTGTCTAAATATTACAAGCGGTTATTAAATCTACCTCATGGTTTTAAAATGTGGCCATTCACTTTCCAAGAGCTCTTGGAAAGTGTTGTGGAAGTTTTCTGAACTTCAGTATAATAGGCAAACTAAAACATTTAAATCAAATTAATGGCATTGGTGTTTTAGTCCAGAATGTGCTGACTGTTCACACTGAAGATTTCCCAGACTGTTCAGCCAGCTGAGATGATTTATATAAAAATGGATGTTTTACATATTTTCCCTAGTTTTAGGGAAGTAAGATAAAAAATGACACTTCACCAAAACACTTTTTATACCATTTAAAGGGAATCTGTCAGTTCCGAAACCCCACCCCCCACTGGTGTATAGTGTAAGTGATGCTAAGTTATGCTGATGTTAATTTCACACTGTTTTTACACTCAGATGCAGTGGTCATGTATGAACGTGGCATCTGAGGGGTACAATGACGGGGGGTGGCGCTCTCAGCTCCCTGTCATTGAACCTGCTACTTACAAAAAAAAAATTTGCTTTGTGACTAAGTAATTTGTCACAAAGCAAATTTTTTTGTAATATTGGGCTAATCAGCCGAATCAAACTTTTCAAAAATTCGCTCATCTCTATTCATACTCACTTGCATTCTGACACTGTGCTCCCACAAACCTGCAGTAACATGCATTGAGTGGACTCCTCTTTGAGTCCTCTCCATTATGTGCATGAGCTTGGGAGTCCTCTCAATGCATTTTACTGCTGGTTTGTTGGATCATAGTGTCAGAATGCAACTGACGCTGAAGATAAAAATTACACATGCCCTGTACACTGCTTACTCTAGTTTGGAGGTGTTTGGGAGCAGACAGATTCTATTTAAGGCTACATGTACATGACTGCATTAATTTTGTGATCCGCAAAATACAGATACAGACCATGTGCATGCCACAATTTTCGTGGCCTAAAAGTACAAATGCCTATTTTTGTCCGCAAAATGGACAAGAATAAGACATGGTCTATAATTTGCAGGATAGATACACAGATGCGGACAGCACATGGATGATATATATGCAAATAAGCACATGATTTCACACCTTTCCGTGACATCACAGCATTCCATGACATCACACTGATGGCCATTGTATAAAAACACAGACTCTATTGGGGCTGCTCATTCCTTTGCAGGACGGCGACCGGCGTGGTCAGAGGCTACAGCATGTACAGAGGTTCTTTATTATCCTCTATGGTCAAAGGACATATATGCAAATACACATTACCATTAGAGTTGTTCAAACTGGCCATATATGTTCAATAAAATTGGGCGATGGACGAAAGATCTTTCAGGGAACATTCTTTTAAACATTCTTTCTTGGAACAAAAGATTTTTTGTCCGACTACCGGCTGAAAATATTAAACATGGCTGACATTCTTTCAAACAATAATGGTCTGCAATCAGTCGGCTAAAACTATCATTCATTGTTAAATTTCTACTGAAACATGAACCACAGGGAGTACCAGAGCAGCAATGCTTGAATGGCAGTATTGCTGCTTTTTATTTTAAAAAATTATTGGCCTTCAGCTCAGTTTATGAGGTCTCAGAAAACCCCCTTAAATGATATCATTCTGGTTACTTTGAATCACCACCAGGTGGAGCTAAGGAGCTTACTGCATACTGTTTTCATACTGAGTTCAATGTACAAACAGTAATCAATAAGCTCCCTATATTGGTGGCTAAGGGCAGACACAATTGTATAATGCTTTATGACTATATAGGCGATTTGGAGCTCAGTATCAGAAAAATGGAGGCATGATCACTATAAAGATTACATCAGTAATTAAGCACAGAATTTGATATTATTAAGATAAAAAATGAATGGTGTACAAGGGCTTTCAATCTAAGGGCTTGTTCACATGAACGTAAGGGCTCCGTGCCCGTGCTGTGGACTGAAAATTGCAGTCCCCAAGGCACGGGCACCGATCGTGGCCCAGCCGCATGCGGAACGCGGTTCCATTCACTTGAATGGGGTCCGCGATCCGTCCGTTCCGCAAAAAGATAGAGCAAGTTCTATCTTTTTGCGGTTCAGAGGCACAGAAAGGAACTCCAGGAAGCACTCCATAGAGCTTCCATGGGGTTCCTTTCCCTGCTTCCGTTCTAGTGAATGGATCCGCATCGGTGATGCGGAATGCACACGGCTGGTGCCCCGTGTATTGCGGACCCGCCGTTTGTGGGCCGCAATACGGCAACGGAGGGGCAATGGCCATGTGAATGAGCCCTAAAGCTGTAATCTTATGAACAGGCAGCCACACATCCTGTTGAAATCTGCATGTCACAGTGGGGGATGTGGGTGTTTAATACTTTTGGCTCTTGTACAGCATTTGACATTCACTATTATGTTGCGGCATTGTGTTGGCAAACAATCACAATGACATGTATCTCAAGGAATAATGGGCAGAAAATACTCTTGCATCAATATTCTAGTTCCAATATTAATATCATGGCTCTTGGACTTGTTGAAAATGTTGTTGACTGAGAATGTGATATTTGCAGTCAGCTCTATGTAATTGTATGTGCCACTTCTGGTTATGGTTTTCATTATTTACAGTGTCAGTCGTAGTCAGTGTCTGGATTTGTAGGTTCCCCTAGAAACCTGCATGTCAGAATAATTTATCTTCTGTGTATAACTCTGGACTTTCTTGGCTCGTTCAGCATGTACAACATTATTAGTAACTTAGAGTAGGATGACAGGGTCCTGCAATCATCACAATGTTCACAAGAGAAACACTAGATAACTAGTCACGTAATCTGAAACTGCTACATGTCTTATGTAGTTAAGCATAATATATCATTTAAAAAATGTATTTATCTCCTCCTATAAATTCAGGTTTAATTTGTACTAAATGCACAGCAGCATAATTTGAATCACTCTTCTATCTTGGTGTGACGTATAGGGCTGGTCATCTTGATTTTCCTTAACCCTTCCCGACCGCCCCACATAAATTTACGTTGGTGGTTGGGCATTTAAAAATGGCCCCTGCTCACGAGCGGTGCGGGCACCATAGCAGCCGGGTGCCTGAACTTTTAATCTTTCCGATGTCGCCATCAAACGTGACCATGGCATGTGAATGCACTAAAATGATCGGTGGAGCCGGATGTATTGTACGGTAGCTTCTGTCCTACTGAATGAACAGAAGCTGCCACACATTAGCTGTGGCAGGGCTCCATAGGAACATAAGGGGTCATTTATTAAGACCAGCGTTTTAGACTCCGGACTTAATAACCCCTGCTGGCATATATCAGTTCGGAAATAACCCCATTGGGTATTGCTCATACACTCCAATGATAATGCAAGATTCATGTTTTCTTTTACACCAGTTTTGATAAATCTGCCCCAATATTATTTCAATTCCCATATAGGAAAGCTTAATGTGCTTTTCTGTTTAAAGCTGCAAGTCTAAACGTTCGTATGCATTATGTGTCCTTGCTGTGCCCATTAGGCCCCTTTCACATGGGCGAGTTTTCCGCGCGGGTGCAATGAGTGACGTGAACACATTGCACCCGCACTGAATCCTGACCCATTCACTTCAATGGGGCTGTGTACATGAGCGGTGATTTTCACACATCACTTGTGTGTTGCGTGAAAATCACAGCATGCTCTATATTCTGCGTTTTTCAGGCAACGCAGGCCCCATAGAAGTGAATGGGGCTGCATGAAAATCGCAAGCATCAGCAAGCAAGTGCCGCATGGTTGCTAGGAGACCATCGGGATGGGGACCCGATCTTTATTATTTTCCCTTATAACAAGGTTATAAGGGAAAACAATAGCATTCTTAATACAGAATGCTAAGTAAATTAAAGATGGAGGGGTTAAAAAAATAAATAAATTAAACTCACCTAATCCACTTGTTCGTGCAGCCCGGCTTCTTTCTTCTTCTATTTTCAGGATCTGGCAGGAAAAGGACCTGTGGTGACGTCACTGTGCTCATCACATGGTCCATCACCATGGTGATGCACCATGTGATTGGACCATTTGATGAGAGCAGTGACATCACTACAGGTCCTTTAACTATTTACACATGCCAGCATTGCGTTCAAGTGGATTAAGGTGAGTTTATTAACTGTTTGTTATTTTTTAGCCCCTCCATCCCTAATTTACTTTGCATTCTGTATAAAGAATGCTATTATTTTCTCTTATAACCATGTTATAAGGGAAAACAATAACATCTACACTACAAGTTACCCAAATCCGAACTTCATTGAAGAAGTTCGGGTCTGGGTAGCACATTCAGTTTTTTCTTACGTGCGTGCAAATCGCATTGCACTCGCGTGGAAAAAACTGAAACACGCAATGCAATTGCAGTCAAAACTGACTTAAATTGCGTGCGCACTCGCATGATTTTCCCGCCACACACCTGCATCCTATCCGGCCCCAATCTGCAACGCCCGTGTGAAAGGGGCCTTAGTGTCCCCATTGCACTACTACATTGATAACAAGCCAAGGTTTAGAATAATTCTAAAAATCTATGCCTTAGGCCAAGTTCACACTTCAGTTACTTGGTCAGTGATTTCCATCAGAGATTATGAGTCAAAATAGGGTGCAGTTCAAAAACACAGAACAGGTGCAGATCTTTCCATTGCACCTGAACTCTGTGTAGGCTTCACTACTGGTTTTGGCTCACAGTAACGCCTCTTGCACACAAATGTTTTTTTTTTCCGTTTCCATTCAGTTTTTGTGGATTCCGTTTGCGGTCCATATGCGGAACTATTAATTTCAATGGTTCCACAAAAAAATGGAATGTACTCCGTATGCATTCCATTTCCATATTTCCGTATATCAGTTCCGCTGAGAAGATAGAACTTGTCCTATTATTGACAGCAAATAACGATCCGTGGCTCCATTCAAGTCAAAGGGTCCGCAAAAAATACGGAATGCATACGGAACACATCCGTATGTCTTCCATTTTTTTGCGGATCCATGCCCACTTTGCCTATGTGTTTACTGTTAAAACACATTACTGTACATCACATTAATGATTAAAAATGTGTGTGTATATATATATATATATATCTATCCCCCCTTAAAGGGGTTATCCAGGAAATAAGAAAATGAAAATACTTAAATATTACTTAATAATAACTAATAAATATGTCTCCAAAAACCTTTCATTATTTATTATTTTGTCGGGGGAGCAATCATCAGGGGAAACAAAATGGCCACTGTCCTACCAGTACACACAGAACCTGTCCTAATCACACAGCAGGACAAGTTACTTCACAACACTGAGCTAAAGAGCTGCCTTATCCTCCTCTCTGCTCTATTTGTCAGGGATTATGATCCTGAATACAGCTGATAAGAACTTTAGCTGAATCTCTGGAGAATTTAGTTCAAAGGAGACATGAAGTACAGAGAGGATGGACAGGACAGACTGTGGTAATGGAGACTGCATACAAGTGCTGCTGCTCATTACCCCCACCCTCCTCTCTGTACTTCATGTCTCCTCATCATTTCCATTCCCACAGAGCAGAGAGGAGGATGAGGCAGCTCTTCAGCTCACTGTAATGAAGTAATTTGTCCTCCAGTGTGATTAGGAGAGGTTCTGTGTGCACTAATAGGACGGCGGCCATTTCATTTCTCGTAGTGATTGCTCTGTACACAAAACTAGCCACTCTAAGTAATGAAAGGTATTTGGGAATACGTTTATTATACAGTAATATTTAAGTATTTTCATTTTCTTAATTCCCGGAAAACCCCTTAAAAGACCGGGCCTATTTTCATTTTTACATTTTTTATTTTTCCTCCTCATGTTCCAAAAGCCATAACTTTTTTTTTCCATTCACATAGCTATATGAGGGCTTATTTTTGGCGGGACAAGATGCAATTTTTTATTCCACCATTTAATTTACCATGTCTTGTATTAGAAAACAGGAAAAAATTATTTGTGTGGCAAAAAAAACAAACAAAAAAACAGAAGTCCACCAAGGTTTTTGGGGTTCTGACATCACAGTGTTTACTATGCACTAAAAAATTACCTGACGTTTTTATTCTGCGGCTCAATACAAATGCGGCGGCACTAAACTTGAACAGTTCTTTTTTGTTTTAATACTTAAAAAAAAAAAAAAAACTTTAGAAAAATCAAAACATTTTTGGCATCACTATATTCTGACAGACATAACTTCTTTATATTTCAGTCTACAGAGCTGTATAGTGGCTTGTTTTTTGTGTAACGAACTGTAGTTTTTATTGATTCAATTTTTAAAGTATATACAATGCCTTGATCACCGCTATTCAATTTTTGTAGGGGACAAAATGACAAACAAAATGGCAAATTGCATGTTTTTCATTTGTTTTTCTGTTATGGTTGACCACACAGGATTTTTTAAAAATATTTCAATAGTTCAGACATTTTATTATGTTTATATATATATATTATTTTATATATGTTTATTTTTTTTATTGTTTATGTATTTTAATATGTAAAATTGGGAAAGGGGGTTGATTCAAACTTTTAATATATTGGTTTGTTTCACTTTTATTTTTATAACTATTAGACCCCATTGGGGCCTCGTACATAGGATCTTTTGATCCCCTATCCTATTCACCCTAATAGAGATCTATTAGCGTGAATAGGATTTTTACTTCCTCCATTCTGTGCATAGCTCAGCATAGCGAATGCAATGGCAGGCCTGGATCACTTCAGAAGCGTCCAGGCTGCCATGGCAACCAATCAGAGCCCCGCAATTTCACTACGGGGGCTCCGATCAAATGCAGAGGGAACTGCATCCCTCTGCCTTCACTCACAGGTGCCATGATCAGCGTTGATCGCAGAACCTCAGGGGTTAAATGACGTGGCGGTGCGTGTCATGGCGCTTATGGAGCAGGGTCACTGCAGAGGACCTCTCCATACACCCGCGGGCCCATAACGCCGTTATATAATCCCTTTAGAGGCATTCTGTTATTCATTCCGTCATAATAGAAGTCTATGGGCTGCAAAACAGATCAGTCTTCTCCTGCATAACGGAAACGGGACGTATCCATTATGCAGGCCGTAGAATTCTATTATGATGGAATTAATAACGGAATGCCTCTAAAGGCATTCCGTTATGCATTACGTCATAGAATTGCGTTATGGTCCGTGGTAACGGAATTCATAATGCAATTCTGCTTTTACCACCAAACGAGGCGTGAACGAATTTCATAACATGAAACTCGCTCATCTCAAGTTAATATATTAAATAGCATTCTGATTTTTAAATTTGTTCGTAGTTTGTAACATGTGTTCTAGCAGTCATAACTTTTAAATTTTTTCCTCTATATTGTTTATTATTTTGCGGGATTAGTTGTAGATTTTTTAGGAACCATTTTGCGGTATATATAGTGTATTAAATAACTTTTATTATTTTATTTTTAGGGACAAGGGAAAAAAAACATTTGTACATTATTTTGTGGAATTTTTGACGGCATTCACTGTGTTGTAAAAATAACATAATTTTATTATGTTGGTCTGTACACTAATTATAATACCACATTTCTACATATTTTTACTATTTCTCTCTCCTCCTGCAGTCTGTCAGCTGTGCAACTGCTCTCTCATTCTTCTCTAGACTGACAGGGAGGGGGGCTGCTTTAGGGTACTTTCACACTTGCAGCAGGACGCATCCAGCAGGCTATTCAGCCTGCCGGATGCGTCCTGCCGCACGTGGCCGTCCCCATTGACTATAATGGGGTGGGCGGCGCAGCACGGCACTGCACGGCCGGAGATCGCCGGACGAAAAGTACTGCATGTCCGACTTTTCGTCCGGCGATCTTCAGCCGTGCAGTGCCGTGCCGTAGCTCCGCCCCATTATAGTCAATGGGACGGAGCGGCAGCACGGCAGTGCACGGCCACTGCGGCAGGACGGATCCGTCAGGCTGAATAGCCTGCCGGATCCGTCCTGCCGCAATTGTGAAAGTACCCTTAGCTGCTCAATATCTCTGGTTTGGTACCAGCTAGAGATATGGGCTTAGTATTTGTTTTGAAAGCTGACATTGCAAGCTTTCAGGCAATACCAGAATGACAGCAATATGTTCCAGACATGGGAAGACATCACTGTTAGAAGTCAGGATGCTGTGAATGCAGCTGAAAGTTAAAGTAAATTCAGGTTTTACCTGCAAATATTCTCAACTCAATTAACAGTGATATCTCCTCTGGTGCTTGGACTAAAGCTGTCATTTGGTCTTTCAAACAAGACCAGTTACATGCTTCTAGCTGCTACCATGGAGGAGATATCAGCATCTAAAGCAGTCATCCCCCCCGTCCCCCGGTCCCCCCCTTCCACTTCTGCCAAAGCTCAGCTCAGCTCGGGCAGAACAGTTAAAGGGGTTGTCTGAGTTATTTTTTTGTTCTTGTATGTTTCTAACTAGACAAATGAAAGGACTTTACAATTCACTTACTGCATCTCCAGTTGCTGGTTTTTCAGATTTCACTGAAGGTCACATGACCTGTGATGTCAGCTTCTCTCCCTGCTCTGATAATATTTCCTGCACAAGCCTGAGAGAACAGATATGTGCCTGTACAACAGACGTCACTGTGCTGGCCACGCTCCCCTGCACTGCTGGCTGCTGCTTATTGCTCTCTCCCTGGATTTTTGAGGACAAAACATTAACCCCTTCAGCTGCACAGACTCAGAGCTGAAGGCTTTACTGAGTACCTGTAGGCAGTGAGGAGACAAATGCTGGGCACAGGAGCTGACAGAGGAATTCTGCAGAGCATTGCACAAGAACAGGTAGGGGGATGGAAGATCCTGTGTGTATATCATCAGTGTCATTGTACAGCTGGGACTTGTAGTCCTACACATACAACATACTGCTGAGTATCCCAGCTGTCAGACGTCACTTAGGGCAGTGCTTATATTCACTCCCTCTGCAGAGCAGGGGGAAGGGCAGAGATTGTTGTTATTGCAGGTAAACAAAGGGCCAGAAGAGAACCAGGGAAATTAGGAAATATAGATTTTTTTTGCCTAAAAATTGCTTAACTTAGGTATATATTACTGCCCATCAGATTTACAGTACTATATATTTTCTTTTTCATAACTCTGACAACCCCTTCAAGTACTTTTCCCACAGCGTGAACTGAGCTCAGGGAAAACAGTTAGGTGAATAATGGGGTTGGACACTTTCTGGGTACTGTTGATCAATGTGTTTCTAGGCTTATCATATAGTCATTTTACATACACGTTGGTCAACACTAATCACAAAGTGGCCAACTCCTATAATTCATTGGAATCTCTGATCATTCTGGACTTGGGAATCCAGTGGGCGGTTCTACTCAGTGATTGACAGTTACCTCTCTTTGCACCTGATATAGATCCTGCAATCTGTATCCGGATCCGGCAATCTGTATGCAAATGAATACCATTTGTAGACGGACCCAGATGCGGATCCGTCTCACAAATGAAAAACCAAAGAAGAGTGAAAATGCGGCACTCACCAAAGCAGTATAAATCCAGTATCTTTATTCTTCCATCACGGAAAACACACATAGGGCTGGGGGCGGGCGCACATCTATAACGGCAGGTTGGCAGCAACTAGCGCTTTGTCAGGCCGTCTCACAAATGCATTGCAATACCGGATCCGTCTCTCCGGTTGTCATCAGGAAAAACAGATCCAGTATTTATCTTTTTCACATTTTTAAAGGTTGCATGTGCAGACCGCAAATCCGGATCCGTTTTTCCGGAACACTTGGGGCCAGATCCGGCATTAATGCATTTTAATGGAAAATAATGCCAGATCCGGCATTCCAGCAAGTGTTCCAGAATTTTGGCCGGAGAAAATACTGCAGCATGCTGTGGTATTTTCTCCGTCCAAAAACCGTACATTGACTGAACTGAAGACATCCTGATGCATATTGAACGGATTGCTCTCCCTTCAGAATGCATTAGGATAAAACTGATCCGTTTTTTCCCCGGTATTGAGCCCTTGGGATGGAACTCAATACCGTAAAAGTTTAACACAAGTGTGAAAGTACCCTAAGGTTGACATCCCACTTCAGTTATGTGATCAGTTATTTCCATCAGTTATTATGAGCCAAAGCCAGGTGCAAAAACACAGAACAGGGGGAAATCAAATCATTACACCTAATCTCTGTGTAGGCTTCACTACTGCTTATGGCTCACAATAACTGATGGAAAAAACGGACCAAATAGCTGAAGTGCGAAGTCAGCTGCTCCATTCACACGTCCGCAATTCTGTTCCGAATTTTGCAGAACTAAATTGCGGACCCATTCATTTCTATAGGGACACACTATGTCCCGCCCAGATCCGGAATTGCGGATCAGCACTTCCAGGTCCGCACTTCCGTTCCGCAAAAAAATAGAACATGTCCTATTCTTGTCCGCAATTGCGGACAAGAAAAGGCATTTTCTATGAGAGTGCCGGCGATGTGGGTCTGTTTTAAAAAACGGAATGCATACGGAACACATGTCCGTATGTCATCCGTTTTTTGCTGATCCATGCTGTAGAAATGCTATGCCTAGCCCATTTTGCACATGTGTTTGGTGTTTGCAATGATTGCAAAGTTTCTGTTTTTGCGGAAAAACGGAACGGAAACGGAAGCACAACGGATCCGTGAAAAACAGACCACAAAACCATATGGTCATATGAACAAGCCCAAAGTCTGTCAATAACCTGACTCCAGAGTCCAAAATGAGCAGAGATTTAAATGTATAAATCACAAAATTCTATTGATTCTTTTTCCATTAAACTACATTCTTCTACACTAAAATTGCAACACCAAGAAGCCATAAGGTTATGCAAATCAAAGTAACAGGTGTCAGACTGAAAGCATAGTTTTTTTAGCCACATGAAACCTAAAAAATGTTTCAAATTTGTGCGATGCCTCTTGTTCGTCGACATGCCAGTTATCACAACTTGTCACAAACTGAAAGGCACAGAACCCTTGAACTGAGAGACCTTGGTTTATCACTCAGGAAGATCACTATGTGCCAAGGCTGAGATTTCAGCACTCTTTAATGTTGTGTGTTCCAGTCCACAAGTCCTACGCCTGGGATTATGGTGTGGGGTGGCATAATGTATGGTATTACATTGACTTGGTCACAGTGGTACGGCCATTCCTCAAAGTATCCCAGGAGCCATTTTTTAACAGGTCAATGCCAGGCCACATGTTGCTCATGCTACTGTGAGCAGCCCGTTTGGCCTAAATGTGCTACCATGGCCTGCAAAGTCTCTGGACTTGTCTTCCATCGACCACTTCTGGCACGTCATTGGGAGACAAATGCAAAGGGTCCGCTAGCAGCAGATCTTGATGATTTGCATGTCTGAGTTGATTCAGCATGGCAGAACATTCCTCAGAGAGGCACTAATACCTTCAATGATAGCACGCCAAGGCATGTAAATGCGCGTATTTCTGTGTGTGCCACTCATACTCAATACCGAATAAATTGAGATGTTTTGAATTTTAGTTTCCATTTTTTATCATTAACATGTCTATCAATCCTATGATTTCCATAATTCCACAACTTTTTCTTCTCATTGTTGCAATCTCAATTTTGATTGTACATATCAATCTGCTCAGCTCTTCCTGCTCTATATCATGCTGCCTGCAGAGTTCACTGCATTTCTTGGTTTACTTTAAAGAAACTGTCAAAGTTTCATCTCTCTCCAGGGAGTTACTCTTGACATCTCCACATGTTACGAGATTTCGGTAATTCTTAAACATAATTTTGACTCAAAAGAGTTGGGCTATAATTAGCAATTTATTATTTCTAATTCCCCATTGATGGATCCATTTTCTTGTCAGCAGAATGCATCTACGGCCCATGCATCTTGCCCTGTTTCTTATTACTTGCAGGAGCAGTAGATTTGATGCTGAATATAAGACTGGACCCCATCTTGTGGGATCAGGAAAGCATTTCCTAAAGTAATGATCTAATAGGGCAAGATTTGATCCCATCTTTTGCTCTACAAATTCCGCAACTGCGATGTGCATCTAGTTGTCCATTGACAAAAGAATTAGACTTACATCCCTGTGCATTTTGTGTCTAGATGATTTGCACTGTGGCAGCATTCTTCATCTGTATTTTCTTGAATATTTACATCCATATTTGGATCCATATAATTCAAATCAGAGGGTGTACTACATTTATACCGTGCCAAGAAAGATGTTAGAACCTGCCTTATATTTCATATACAGACTATGTCCTACAGAAAATTGCAATGTTAAACCTCAATATGAAAAAAGAAAAGAGGCAGATATCATCTAGAGCCTTGAAACGCGTATACTACATCACTAATCATCGACACAAGCTACATTTTGTATTGGAAGATAATACAGAGCTCTCTTTAAAAACTGCTGGGTATTCCTAGTATTTCACGTTCCTGAGCAGCGTGGAGCTGGCAGAACTGAAGAGAAGCTTGGGAACGTCCTGCCAGATTTGTTACAAGCACAGATTTCTGTTGTGCATGGTGATGAGAGTCCTATGTTACTGGGAGCAAGCATTTCACATGACCCACATAAACCACTATCATTTATCCTAGGTCCTCTCTTCTTTGCTGTTCTGATCGGGTTTCTGTGAATTGAAGCACAAGGCAATATTTTGGCACACGCCAAGATAAATATGAAAGGGATTATGTATTCATGAGTAAGCATGAAATCAATGAAAATGAGTTATCTCCACATTCTGACAGATGATTACATAGAAAAAAATAAAAGGCTGTATGATTTATGTTGACCATAGGGTATTATACATCAACATGCCTATACTACGATAGTAATTCGATGACATGAAAGTCAAATGAACACGTTCTGCAGCTAAATTTATGAGTGTGACGTATTACTGTAGATGGAAAATAATTGCCCCAAACTGCAAGCAAATTATTAGGCTGACAATTGTGCCTCGTCTTAGCCTAGTATTGCATCGATGAGAACGTTATGCCTGGCATAATGTGCTTTTATTAATAGCTCCTTACTTTGCTATGCCGATTCGCAGTTCTTATTAGGTTATGTTGGATCTGCACCTTTAAGATGATAAGGTCTGATGTACACAACGTATCTGTTTTGCGGTTCGCAAACCACAGATCCAGAAAATAGAGATGCGGTCCATGCAATAAGGTGTCTTATTGTCAAACTCTGCAGAAACGAGATGGCTAAAAGAAATCATCATGGTGGTCTGGTTCCAATGGAGAAGATAAGGAAAGAGAACATCTACATCAGAGGAGATGTGACTGGATGTAAGAGATATGTTTTACTGTATTGCCCTGTATGTTTTGTATTGCTCTATGTAATGTTAGAAGGGAAGGGGTTTAGGTTGAGAATTTGGTATGGGGGGGGGGGCTCTTCCTCGCCTCAGGCAGCAGAAAGGCTAGGTGCACCCCTGGGTCCGTGTGCCATCTACATTTTTTTGTTGACCCATTGACCTCAATGTAGACATATTCTATCTTTTTGTGGAACAGACATACCAATGAGGAAAGCACACAGATGATCCAGGGGCTTTTTGCATTCATATGTCCATTCTGCAAAAAGATAGAACATGTCCACAATATTTGGCCTCAAAATCCGGACAAAGTGCCCATTGAAGTCAATGCAACATGGACGGTATCCGTATTTTGCGGATCCACAATTTGCCATTACTGTGTCCTGCATCTTAAAAGCGTTATTTAAGCTACCACAAAGGGTCAGTGGTTAGAACTGTTGCCTTGCCTTCAGAATGGGATGTCCATTGGCCATTTCCGCGCATACTACCACTTCATTCAAAGTCTGTGTCACTGATGAAGATAGTCCATAGTCTTAAATGGGGCGGCAGCACATGTCAGCGCTGCTGAATTCAAACTGGGGACATAGGACCTGTTCTTGTAATTGGTTTTAAGCAGTTGGAACCCCACCAGACAGACACTTACATAGATACATAGTTAATACAGTTGAAAAAAAGACCAAGGGATATGTGGGGATGTGAATCCCAGAAGGAAGTCCATTGTTCCTGCTGTGACCACAACCACTTTTCCTCTGGACATGTGTATTATAGAAAACCCCTTTAAGCATTGCTCCTAGGAAAGTTTAGCAATAGAACATGCCACATTTTTTTATTTGCAAGGCCTCGTGCATGGAATTAAAGAGAAAAACCTGCATGTAAAATAGTAGGCAATGGCAGGCAAACTGTAAGTACCATATTTAGGATTCATAGTACGGTACATGGATCCAACAGGTGACCATTCGCATGAGCCTTGTGTGGTAGTTTTATAAAAATTCACATTCACAAAAACAGACATGATACAAAGAGACAAACAAAAAGCAGTCGAATATATAAATGATTTTTCTAAGTGATTTGTTAAGGTGGACTAAAAATGTACTTGAAACAGGCCAGTGAGAACCATGGCAGTTCCACAGTTACTAGCAAGACAACAGATACCTCCGTCAAGTTCATCCTTTCTGAAGGGCTGTTCTTCATCTCAGACAACTTATTTGTAAGGCTGCATTCACACGGGCGAGTTTTCCACGCGGGTGCAATACATGATATGAACGCATTGCACCCGCACTGAATCCGGACCTATTCATTTCTATGGGGCTGTGCACATGAGCGTTTTTTTTTCACGCATCCCTTCTGCGTTGCGTGAAAATCGCAGCATACTCTATATTCTGCATTTTTAACGCAGCCCTGGCCCCAACTTCCCCCCTCTTGCTATTACAGCACTGAACCACTGACTGAGAAGAGCTGCAGCTGCATCCCCCTCCTCCCTGGCTTCTGTTTGTAGACAGATGTTTTGGTTATTGCTGAGGTTTCTGAATATTTACAGAGATCCTACAAGGGAATGAGACTACCTGACATTGGAAAGTGAAGAAGATGCCACTGTCCTCTAATAAAATGTACTATATTATAAAGTTTCATATGTTCACACATACAAAAATGTTTTTGTGTTAGGACATGGTGTTAACATAACCTTAATAGCCTTACAGTTAATTAATGCATTGTGTATATATATCACGTCATGAGCCGTCTAGTTCCTGGAGCATGCGCACTTGCTGATGGGTGACGCTAAGCAGGGATGGCGTGTTTCCTCACCGCAGTGAGTTTGTTTTTAATATTTGAATTTACACAGGTGTGGTATAATTTTCCATGGGGCTGGACATGCCTTGATGGACATGCACATATGGTGACTATTATTGTCCTAATTATCACTTATGCACTTTATACTTTTTTGTACTGATTATGATACACATAATTTATGCAATTAATTACTATGTATTTTATGAGCACATGGTTGTATTTATGATGTTTTTTTATTATGTTCTATGTATACAATATGACTTGATTTATTTATTACACTTAATCATGTTTAATTACACTGCTATGCACTATGGGTATATATACCCCTTATGAACACCTTTTTGTATGCTTGAGAAAGACTGCATTGAGCAGTTGAAACGTTGCAGGGGAATAAAGGTCGATTCACTTGTTTTATATCCTGGAGTGCTGCTTCAATTTTTGGATTTATATACCTGGTAAACGGCTGAGCCCGCTGGTCTGGAAGGATTGCACCCGCTTTTGTTTTTTTGAGTGCTGCTGTGTTTCTCTTTGTATATATATATATATATATATATATATATACACACACAGTATTTTTTTTCTCATCATCTTTTTTTTTATCATGGCATGCCATATCATTTACCGTATTTGAATATTTTATATTAATAAACATAATGTTATATGTAGCATATGTACAATACTGCAAAAACACACCACAAGCTTGGATAGAAAAGAATTTATGCTAATTATTTTGTTCTTATTGTTAGAACTGGAGATAGCTACTGAGATTTTTTTTAAGGAAGCTATATATGTTATGTAGAATTTCTGTGTCTTACGACCCCTCACATTGTAGCTTTGTAAATGTGAACAGCTTAGTTACCGCATTTTACTGTATTATTGATGCGTTAATGTAATTACCTCCAGGCAAAGCTTGTTCTCTGCTTTTATCATTCTGACTATGCATTAGTTGTTTGTGCAGTGAAGGATGTTATTATAGTTGAGATAACCAAAAGAAAAACCCAACAAGTTGTCAGTGTTAAAAAGGGCGATTTTCTTGCTGCCATTATACTCTTAGTCACAGAATGCAGACCATTCTCCTAGTTCTTTACACAAGAATAGACTGGTCCTTTTAAAGTTTACATATTCTAAACTCATTCTAATGCACACAAATATCATAGGGCACCATAGCAAAATTTAGTATGCACCCCCTTGCCCCATCAAGTTTTAAAGCAATTATCTTTCATACACTCCCAGGCAACTCAGAATGCAAAATACCCCAGATTTCTGATGACTCTTATGTTGTTTTTTTAACTAAGCAGAAGAAATTAATCTAATTTAAAAAAAATATCTGAAAAGTAATTCTTGGCCCCACCCACCTTATTCTATGTCAGAAAAAGTGGAACAAGTACTGTAAAAATATGGCGCTGATTCTGAGCAGCAAATTTCTCAATGTATATACTCCAGACATCTATCATAACTACACTGATAAAGCTCCCCCATACCGCTCTGTACCATATCACAAAAATGGCTGCCACTGATAAAGCTCCCCCATACCGCTCTGTACCATATCACAAAAATGGCTGCCACTGATAAAGCTCCCCCATAACGCTCTGTACCATATCACAAAAATGGCTGCCACTAAGGGGAATTTATCATCCGTGTGGCCGTTCTGCAAATTGTAGAACTTGTCCTATTCTTGTCCGTTTTGCGAACAAGAATAACCAGTTCTAGTAGAAAAATTTGGCATGCACACAGCCAATATCCGTATTTTGCGAATCCACAGTTTGTGGACCACAAAATAGATACGGCCGTGGGCATGAGGCCTTATATTGAATCTTTTACCACAAAACTATATATCGATCTGCACAGTTCCTCCTGCTCTGTACCTTGGTTAAACTTAATCGCCTTGTGTCTTTTTACCACTATGTAATGGCAGATTGGACACCACGTACAACGTAACAGGTTCCCTTTAATAAAATTGTGGAAAATCAAAATGAAGATAAAAATGATCGCAGACTATTCCTGTATATTTTGGTTTGTTTCTTCTTACATCTGTCAACACTCTCATCCACAGTAATTGTCTAAATAGCTGACACATTTACATTGTGCTTAACTTGTTCCCATGGTCTTTCTGTATAAAAGCCCTATGGTATTTCTAGTTACATTAAAGATCAATACAGCACTGTATTGACCTGTAATGTGATATGTCAGAAAGTCTCTTACACCAGCTAGGGGTCATTTTTAAGATAACATGACTGATAGATTTGAGAGTGTGAATCCCTGGAATTATTTCATTATATCAGAGAATAGAAACACCACAGGAGGCACTCTACATTAAAAGGAAGGCCCAAGGCAATAATGGCATAAAAAGTACTGAGCGCTGACAAGAGCGTGAAGACGCTAAACTCCTCCAGCTGTAGATACATAGTTGTGTACCCACCAGCAGTGAAGAGGAGAAGCTACAGTGAGGTGTGAAGCTGGCTGGGTCAGACCCACATTTCAGTGGAAACTGTGAGGGGCTTATGAGAACATCTCTGCATGTTGCAACCAAAACATTCAGCATTTCTTCTCCACTGACATCTGCATTTTTACCATTTATCCACTTTTTTGAATTAAAGACAAAGGAGCTTGACGTGCGGTGAGTGACCTCAGGCCCCATTAAGCCTGAACAGCGGCTCACATCGCTAATTTAACGGCTATAAAGCCACCAAACATTGCCACAGGGTTCCTGCCCCTACCCACCATGGGTAAAATAAAGAAGAAGCCAGCGTCGGTAAAATTGATGGAGTTTTACCCGGCAGTGGAAGGAATCCAAGATGGCGGCGCGCACCTCAGCAGCACCCAGAGAACGGCGGGAGCTTCTCCTGCTGGCGCGGCCCTGCACACAGCCTCTCCGGCAGCACTGGAGTGCCGAATCCCTCTGCAGCAGTTACCTTCATCTTCACATGGTGCCAGTAGATCCCCAGCGCTGCAACTAGGTATTGAGGGGGCCATATATGTGCAGGATCAGGGCCTGGGAAGCAGTATAGCAGCACAGGGGAGGTCACTATTAACCCTGCAACAGCAGAATCCAACATATATACCGGGCCAATAAACCCATTACAGAAGCCCTCCTTATAACCCTCATGGGAGACCTGAGGAAGTCATTACAAGAGGATATCAGGGACATGTTAGTGCCCTTACAAAAAGAATTAACCGCAGTGGGCCATAGAACATCGCACCTTGAAAACAAGATGGCGGAATATGCACAGGCACACAATGTGTTGGTGGATGAGAAAAAGATAAGAAAATAGCAGCTCCACGGGCCAAAGTGATTGATCTTGAAGACCGTTCCCGCAGGAACAATATCCGTTTCTGGGGTATACCCGAATCGGTTAAACAGGAGGACTTGCAAAGTTTTCTTGTGGACCTGTTCACAGTATTGCTTCCTGATCTCCCACAAAGTGAACTGTTCATTGATCGGGCGCACAGGGTTCCCAAGCCCAAAACGTCTATCCTCTGATGTCCCACGGGACGTGCTGGCCCGCATTACTTTCTATCACGTTAAAGAGAGACTGATGGCAGCAGCCCGGGAAAATCCAACCCTGCCGGAAAGATTTCAGGCTATATCTTTGTATACTGATCTATCAGCTGCAACACTAGCCAAACGCAGGGAATTTCAAGAGGCTGCCAGACTACTACGCTCGCATGGTATCCCATATAGATGGGGATTCCCCACAAAGCTTCTCATCTCCTACAAAGGCAGAAAAATTGTGGCTTCCACCGCTGAAGACGCTATGGCTTTGCTTGACAGCTGGAATCTTCTACAGTCCTCAAGGGCAGGATCCAAAACTCCCTCGCCGACCAGAATAGAAGAAGAATGGGCCGTCGTCCAGGGGAAACATTCACCCACAACATGAATCTACTGGATCTGGTGGCTATACATATACAGTTCTTTTTCTCTTGCTCTAAAATACTTTTACTGCAATCTATTTTAGGCTTTAACGGCCGTCTATATGTTTTTACACCCCCCACCTGGGCGCAATCCTAATGCGGCCGTTTTTGATGTTCATACGGGACTGGTACAGTTCGTCCTTTATCTGTTTTGGTTTTTGTTTAGCTGTGGCAGAAATTACTTATGCTTAGTATATTGTTTTAGGTATTTGCATTGTGATTCGAGAATGCAGGTTTCAGTTTGCTTGGTGGAAAGTGGTACCTATAGCATATCATTATGTTGTACAATATGGTACTTAAATTTATCTCTATTATTGCAAAGGGGCTTAACAGCCCTTTTAAAAGGTCTCAGTTCTGGAAAAACTCTATCTCTGATAAATCTGACATTGTGGGTATTCAAGAGACGCATTTTCTCACAGCTGATGCTCACAGGCTCAAACATGCAAAATTTCCTTATGTATTCTCTTCCACACTAGCTAACAAAAAGAAAAGTGGGGTTTCCATTGTCATAAAGGAATCAGTGGCGTTTAAACCGATTGACTCTATATTAGATCCTGGTGGGCGATATGTTGTACTAATATGTGAACTCAATCATGTTCTGTTTACAATAGTAGCGTTATATGCTCCAAACAAAGGTCCTCTGAAGTTTGCACGGAAATTACTCACTTTGGTTTCGAAGGTCAAAAGAGGTTCTCTAGTAGCTATGGGAGACTTAAATTCTTTAATGTGGCCAGCACTGGATTCCTCAGCTTCAGCAAAACCAAATGAACCGTCTAAATTATTTGATCTCACTCAAAAAGAAGGTCTCATTGATGTATGGAGAGCCAAACACTCTGACGAGCGTGATTATAGCTATTTTTCGCAGGCGCATAAGACTTTTTCCAGAATAGATTTATTTCTGACAGATAACAATACAATGACAAAAGTAATGACCTGTGATATCGGGTATATCAGCTGATCAGACCATGCTCCAGTACATGCTACCGTATCCGAACAATACCCGTCGGTACGCGTACAACCTGGCGACTTAATTAGTATATTCTTCACTCGGCTAAATACCTGCCAGGTTCTACTACAGCTCTGAAAGAATTTTTTCTCCATAATGATACTGGTGAGGTAGATATCCGATATGTTTGGTGTGCCCATAAAGCATACGCCAGAGGACATTACCTGAGTCTTGCGGCCAAAGACAAAAAAGACAGGGAGAAGCTTAAACTGAAGCTAGTGGATTCTATTATTAAGCTAAGCAATCTGAATAAACAAATGTTTTGCCCTCTGAGGGAACAAGAGCTGAAAAGCTTATGAGCCAAACTTCATGATCTGGAGCTTTATAAATATGATATGGCTTTGAGACGCTTAAAAGCCCAATATTACGGACAAGATAATAGAGCGAGCGCCTTATTGGCGTCTAGATTGAAAGCCAAACAAAGTAAATCGAAACTCCCCTATATATTAAATGACCAGGGAACAAAGATTTTCAACCCTTAACTGATAACAGAGGAAATAGCTGCATATTATTCTTCATTGTATAATCTCAAAAATGATGCTTCCACCTCTAAACCCTTGTGTGACGCCATAGACAAATTTCTAGAAGCGGTAGATCTTCCAAAGGTTACACAATCCCAGCTTGAGGTCCTGCAGGCAGCGGTAACAGAGGAAGAAATTTCTCTAGTCATTAAGAGCTTAAAACCCCAAAAGTCACTGGGCTCTGACGGGCTTTCTAATAGTTACTACAAACTGTTTAGAGACTTTTTAGTCGCCTCCTCCTAAAAAGCTTTTTAAATCAAATAAGGTCTACTGGGGTAATGCCGGATGAAATGATGGAGGCAACTATTGTTACACTTCCGAAGCCGGGAAAACCTCCGGATAGGCCAGGGAATTTTCTTTCGATTTCGCTGCTAAATACGGACTTGAAGGTTTATGCCAAAATAATAGCCTCAAGATTTGCTGATATACTTCTGGACCTGGTCCACAAAAATCAGGTGGTATTTGTGAAAAGTCGCCAATCTGTGGACTGAACTAGAAGGTTTATGAGCCTAGTTGAAGAAATAGAATCACGTCGGACGCCTTCTCTGCTCCTTTCTCTGGATGCGGAGAAGGCGTTCGACAGGATCCATTGGGGCTATTTAGAGAGAATCCTGGATAAGTTTGGAATAGTAGGAGAGGCGAAGGTAGCTATTTTAGCAATGTACACTAAACCATCCGCCAGAGTCTTATCTACTGGATTTATGTCCAAGCCGTTCCCGATCTCAAACGGCACATGCCAGGGGTGCCCCCTTTCCCCCTTGATTCTTACCCTAATCATGGAGCCCTTGGCCGCAGCCATCCGCTCTGCAGCCGATATTGAAGGCAATCAAGTTGGTGGCACAGAACACAAAATTGGCCTGTTTGCAGATGATGTGCTTATTGCTATATCTAACCCCACATCTTCTCTCCAGGCGGTCATGTTAAAACTTAAAGAATTCAGTGATATCTCTTATTACAAACTTAACGTTAGCAAGTTGGTCATTTTAAATATGGGCTTATCGCGGGAAGAGACATTGTCAATATCCTCCCAATTTTAAATGGGCAACTGAAGGGATCTCATACCTTGGTATTACCCTGACGTATCCCTCCAAAAATCTAAATAAGGTAAACTATTTACCATTGCTCAACACAATCTCGGAAGATATTAAACTATTCTCATCACAGGAAATATCCTGGGTGGGGAGAATAGCTACTACAAAGATGATGCTGCTACCAAAAGTGCTCTATTTGTTCAGGAACATCCCGATTCCCTTGTCCAAGAGGTATATTAACAGAGTTCAGACATTACTTACAAATTTTGTATGGAAAAACGCCAGACATAGGGTTGCAGCTTCTACTTTATATACCCCTAAAACAAAGGAAGGCCTTAGTTTTCCTTACCTGTTATATTATTATGCATCCTTGCTAGACCAAATGAGAGGCTGGTTCGCGAAACCGGACCCTCCCTTATGGGCCATTATGGAAACGTGTGCATTGAGTGTGGGAGGTATCAAGGATATTCTTCAATGTCCCTTTATTGATCCAATGAGACATGCAGTTGCTCCTAAATATGCGTCGATAAAGGCTAGTCTTATGGTGTGGAAATCCGTGATACTGACTAAGAAATTAGTTACAATGCACTGTTCCCAGATTCCAATGACTGCTTTAGAACATATGATTCCAGATATAACGTTTAATACATGGATACAGAAAGGTATATCCACAGTGCGGGACATATGGGGTGAAAATGGATTAATACCCTTTTCTGAAATTACAAAAAAATTAGGTCTCTCCAACTTTAAATACCTGAGGTTGAGATCCTTAGTGACCTCCCTACAAGAGGACGCAGTAGACACTGCTTCCCCCTTTGCTAAATATTTTGTCTATAATGTGAAACCCAAATTCACAATCCCTTTGGACACTGAAAGGGCTCTTTTTTTTAATTATTCTACCAAAGTGATGGGGGGCCTAGTAAAATAATTAAAAAAAACGTCCCTTCCTCCGCCCACTACTATCCAGTGCCACTGCTTTCTCATCTTCTTGGGATTTAACCAGTGACATATTGTTTGCCACAGCAGTGATGTTTTGTATACTGCTACAGTCAATCACTGGCCTCAGTGGTTTTGCGCCACACACCGTTGAGGCAAGTGATGGTTGCAGGTGTATACAGAATGTCACTAGTTGCAGCCCAGGAAGATGTCAGAGTCATGGCACTGGATGGAAGCAGGCACAGGAATGGAAGTCTTTAGTATCTTTCCAGGCCAGGGCTTTATTCTTTAGGCCTCCTGTAAGACATATACAGTTGCAAGAAAAAGTATGTGAACCCTTTGGAATGATATGGATTTCTGCACAAATTGTTCATAAGATATGATCTGATCTTCATCTAAGTCCCAACAATAGACAATCACAGTCTGCTTAAACTAATAACACACAAAGAATTAAATGTTACCATGTTTTTACTGAACACACCATGTAAACATTCACAGTGCAGGGGGGAAAAGTATGTGAACCCCTAGACTAATGACATCTTCAAGAGCTAATTGGAGTGAGGTGTCAGCCAACTGGAGTCCAATCAATGTGATGAGATTGGAGGTGTTGGTTACAGCTGCCCTGCCCTATAAAAAACACACACCAGTTCTGGGTTTGCTCTTCCCAAGAAGCATTGCCTGATTTGAATGATGCCTCACACAAAAGAGCTCTCAGAAGACCTATGATTAAGAATTGTTGACTTGCATGAAGCTGGAAAGGGTTATAAAATAATCTCCAAAAGCCTTGCTGTTCATCAGTACACGGTAAAACTAATTGTCTATAAATGGAGAAAGTTCAGCACTGCTGCTACTCTCTCTAGGAGTGGTCGTCCTGTAAAGATGACAGCAAGAGCACAGTGCAGACTGCTGAATGAGGTGAAGAAGAAACCTAGAGTGTCAGCTAAAGACTTACAAAATTCTCTGGCATATGCTAACATCCCTGTTAGAGAATCTACGATACGTAAAACACTAAACAAGAATGGATTTCATGGGAGGATACCACAGAGGAAGCCACTGCTGTCCAAAAAAAACATTGCTGCACGTTTACAGTTTGCACAAGAGCACCTGGATGTTCCACAGCAGTACTGGCAAAATATTCTGTGGACAGATGAAACCAAAGTTGAGTTGTTTGGAAGAAACATACAACACTATGTGTGGAGAAAAAGAGGCACAGCACACCAACATCAAAACCTCATCCCAACTGTGAAGCATGGTGGTGGGGGCATCATGGTTTGGGGCTGCTTTGCTGCGTCAGGGGCTGGACGGATTGCTATCATCGAAAGAAAAATGAATTCCCAAGTTTATCAAGACATTTTGCAGGAGAACTTAAGGCCATCTGTCCACCAGCTGAAGCTCATCAGAAGATGGATGTTGCAACAGGACAACGAACCAAAGCATAGAAGTAAAACAACAACAGAATGGCTTAAACAGAATAAAATACGCCTTCTGGAGTGGCCCAGTCAGAGTCCTGACCTCAACCTGATTGAGATGCTGTGGCATGACTTCAAGAAAGCGATTCACACCAGACATCCTAAGAATATTGCTGAACTGAAACAGTTCTGTATAGAGGAATGATCAAGAATTACTCCTGACCGTTGTGCATGTCTGATCTGCAACTACAGGAAACATTTGGTTGAAGTTATTGCTGCCAAAGGAGGTTCAACCAGTTATTAAATCCAAGGGTTCACATACTTTTTCCACCTGCACTGTGAAATTTTACATGGTGTGTTCAATAAAAACATGGTAACATTTAATTCTTTGTGTGTTATTAGTTTAAGCAGACTGTGATTGTCTATTGTTGTGACTTATATGAAGATCAGATCACATTTTATGACCAATTTGTGCAGAAATCAATATCATTCCAAAGGGTTCACATACTTTTTCTTGCAACTTTATGTTGGTAGTGGACCAGGGGCAGACCGAGAACTTAAAGTGACCCTGGAAAAAAAATAAAAATGGCCCCATGTTTACATGGGTGCAAATTAACATAAGAAAGGGCCAACACAAAAAGCAAGGACAACAGAAGTCGGCAGGGCCTGCAATACTGTAGTACAGTACAAAATACCACCCCAGCAGAACCAAATACCTCAGTGCAGCACAATATACTGCCACCTTCACCACAGTATTCAACTGACCACCCTCTTGAAGATGTGAGTTGAGATCAAGACGGGCACCTTGCCATTAGCCAGGTGCATATTTACCTGATACTCCTAGCATTAATTAACACAGAGAGCATCAGATCATTATATACCCTGCCATCAGCCATGAGGAAGGCTCAGATGGTAAAAGGCTCAAACATTACGTGAACAGAGCCTACAGCTGGCTATATACCTTGGTTGTCTGATGACATTTAGGGCTCATGTACACAAACGTATTTTCTTTCCGTGTCCGTTCCGTTGTTTTTTGCAGACAATATGCAGAACCATTCATTTCAATGGATCCACAAAAAAAAACTGAAGTTACTCTGTGTGTATTCCATTTCCGTATGTCCATATTTCCGTTCTACAAAAAAATAGAACATGTCCTATTACTGTCTGCATTACGGACAAGGATAGTACTGTTCTATTAGGGGCCAGCTGTTCTGTTCCGGACCGCAAAATACATATGGTCGTGTGCTTGAGCCCTTATTCCTTCCTACTTCACCAGAAACATGCACAGACTCTCAGTCAAACTCATTGAGGAGAGGGGACACGTGAAAATGGTATATCTCCAGTAAGAACAAAGAATTAGGCATGTTACAATCTTACATGCCCAATCTCTCTTTCCCATGAAATCTGCTGTCAGAAGAGTCATGCATACTCAGGCGGTCTGATGGTCCTACCAGAATCGGTGAATCGGCAGGTTCAGATGGATACGTTATATATGTACACTTCATATACACCAAAGCTACCAAAAACATTACAATTGTGTACTTCATGAACAACCTTGGAAGCACCTTGATGATAAAGCACGTGGGGCAAGAGTTACAGTGTAATCTGATATACAGTCATGAAATCTATCAAGTTCATTCCTTCAAGTCTGATGCTGTTTATTGCAGAGAACATGACAGCCTTATCAAATACATTCCCCATTTATTCCTGACTTTAAAATGCTTTATTATACCCTATGGTATCATTTGATTTTGATAACCCTGTTTCTTTTAACTAAAGACTTCTCTCCGCATTTTTTTTTAACTATTTCCCAAGTCAGCAAATAGTACCTTTTTGGCAGAAATTTCCAGAGACTTTCTTCTTTTTGCTGGGAAACACTTTACATATCCACAATGGCTTCTTGTCATTTAGCTGTCCTGGAAGTGTGTTTTTTTTAGGAACAAATGTCCTTCTATATTTGCTTTTCTATTAGGTATAGCTAGTTCATTCTCACAATTGAATACAATAGAAGGCTGTGGCTATGTTCTAGATCTATAGTTACTTTTCTGCACACATCACATACACATGTATACCTACTCTTTCTTTTTCCTATACTAATTATCTCTATCATGTGTCTATTAATGCTTTGTGGGTTGTATATACTTATAGTCTCATTTTATGTAATTTTACACACATGCTTTTAACATTTTGAGGGTGATGTTACCAAATATTCAGATTTTCTTCAATTTTGTATTACTTGTTTAGTGTACTAAGCATCCCCATAGGTGCATGTTATCATTTCAGGTAGATTGTTAATGCTACTGCTCCAGCAGAGGGCATTTGCTGTGGACCAGAGGGCATCCTTTGATGATTCGCTAAATAACATAAAGTGTAGCTGGATAAACTGAAGATTCCCCCATTGTATTTCTCTGTTAAATATAAAAAAAACTGCTTGATTTGATTACACTTTAGGAATTTAGTATATACAAACTATGACAAGGTGAAAATTGGGAAAAGTTAGAGATGCCCTTAGCCATAAAAATGCACTGTGCAGTAATTTTCCTCGTTAGGTAGTGCCATTTAACAAAAGGTGAAAAGATGACACATTTGCCAAGATGGCACTCTACTTTTGCATATTATGCATTTGTTTCAGCGAGAAGCTTCAGGGTGCATAAATAGGGTGCTGACAATTGGCCTCTGTATTAAGGAATGTTGCCAGAGTTAGATTAGTATTGGAGACAAGTTAATGCCGTCACAGAATGGGAGGGAGCAGGAGGTTTTAAAAGGTCCCGCTGGCTTCTATCACACCGCACACTGCCTGGAACCCCTGAAGACGCCAAACAAGTTGGCAAAACATGTCGGGGGGCAATGCGGGATAGAACTTTTAATTAATTCTGGGCTCTGTGTGGAATAATAGTTTAGAAGTCAATTGTGTCCGGCAGTGAAGTAACTGTCGAATTTTGTGGAAGGCTGGAGCGCGCGCCAGCAATATACAAGTGATGAATTAGTTATGCATACAAAACCTACCACACAGAAGTACCCAGAAGGAATCTTTTAATCACGTTTATCAAAGAGCACTAATACAAAAAAACTGTTTTAAGAAGGAAATAAAAGGTATATTTTAAGAGAAGTCAGAGAGGGTTTGTGTCAAGAGTAGGCATCCAATTGGGTTTATCCCAAATAGTAAAAAAATCAGCCATCCTCCCTTCACTTCTATGGGGCCATCGAAAAGCCAATGGTCGGCTATTTCTGTCGGACCCATAGAAATGAATGGGAGCGGTGGCTGCGCAAGCTCGGTGCGCCCTCTGTCTCCTTGCCTGCTCTGTTCTCGGTGTAGGTGTCCTCCAGCCACCACTCTCCTTGCTCCTAGCAATATGCCCCCATTGTCTGTGATGGAAATACCCATTTAAGGAAGGGGCCTTCAAGGGGTTGTCCCACGAAAAATATTATACAGTTTTCAAACCAGCTCCTGGATCTGAATACTTTTGTAATTGCATGTAATTAAAATTTTTGTATAGCCACTGACTTATTTAATACAATGTATATGTACAGAGCCACCTGCTGTATTTTCATTTTCTTATTTCTTTGACCTGCTCACTGAGGAGGCCGCACATGCTCAGTTTCATCCTTCAGATGCCTCCTGAGCTGTGATAGGGAGATAATGGACACGCCCCCTGAGCTACAGCAGAAAAGACACTCCTCCTGAGCTGTCAGCTTGATATAAATCTAGAAGAGCAATGAATCGGGATATCTCTGGACCCATGTGAGGTACAGGGCTGGTTCTTGCTTTGTTAGAAAGAGATTGTCATGTGCTATATCATGTCTGATTTTCATTTTTTACATTATTCATGGGATAACCCCTTTAAGGCCATCAGTCTCCCTTATAGGCCGAAATGACCCCTTCCAGATAATGTATGTTGGTTACTTCCTGTAGGTTTGGATGTGAGCTTCACATTTCCATCAGTTAGTATATGTACTGGTGTATATTTTTCAAATCTTACATTAATATATTATCTTTACAGTTCGTGATTATTCATCTATATTAAATTAATAATTGTCTTTCTGAAAAATGAGATTAAATATTAACAGCATATCTGACAATAGAATTATATGACAAATACATTTTTCATAGCATTACTTGTGTAGGCAGTGATTCAGTATGTACAAGTCAATCAATAATGGAAGAAGAGGATTTCAAATAATTGAAGTGACACCAGATTAAATCGTCTTATTTTAACTTATTGTGTGACTTTGTTAATTATTCAGCTTCATCAGTCCATGCTCTGCAGCGATTTCCATACGGATTGTACACAGTATATTTGTGACCACAATGTAGCATAGGCTTATTCCAAGCTAGCATGCTAGTAGATAACAGTGGGGCTGATTTACTAATCCTGTCTACAGTGTAGACAGTGTAAAATTAAAGGGGTTGTCTTTCTTCTGTAAGTTGCATTTATCATGTAGAGAACGTTAATACAAGCCACTTACTAATGTATTGTTATTACCCATATTGCTTCCTTTGCTGGCTGGATTCATTTTTCCATCACATTATACACTGCTCGTTTCCATGGTTATGACCACCGTGCAATCCGGCAGTGGTGGTCGTGCTAGCACACTATAGGAAAAAGCATCAGCCTCTTTGGTGTCCGGGACCATTGGAGCCCACATACTCACATAGGCTAGTGCTTTTTCCTATAGTGTACAAGCAGGACCACCACGGAATAGTGTATAATGTGATAGAAAAATGTATTCAGCCAGCAAAGGAAGCAATATGGATAATAACAATATATTAGTAAGTGGTTTGTATTAACTTTCTCTACATGATAAATGCCATTTGCTGAGGTGAGACAACCCCTTTAAAGGCTATGTACACCTTCGGAGGCATTCTTTTAAAATTATTGCATTGTACTCATTTTGAGCTAAAAATAATTGGGTTTTTTTTTTGCACCCTCTCTTTTCCGTCGTTTGTGGAGCTGACAGGCTACTTATCTCTGCTCTCTGACATTACAAAATACTCATTATAGCTCAGTTTTTATCTTACTGATAAAAGCTTCCATTCCGTTTTTTTTGCGGACCGTATGCATAACCATTCATTTCAAAGGGACCATTTCTGTATGTCCGTTCCACAAAAAATAGAACATATCCTATTATTGTCCGCATTACGGACAAGGACAGAACTGTTCAATTAGAGGTTGGCTGTTCAGTTCCACAAAACTGAAACCGGAATGCACAAGGACATCATTGTGGATCCGTGTTTTGCGGACCGCAAAATACATACGGTCATGTGCGTGAACCCTAAGAATGTGGCTGAATAAGGGTACTTTCACACTAGCGTTTTGGATTCCGTTTGTGAGATCCGTTTCAGGGCTCTCACAAACGGTCCAAAACGGATCAGTTAAGCCCAAATGCATTCTGAATGGATAAGGATCCGTTCAGAATGCATCAGTTCGGCTCCGTTCCGCCTCTATTCCGTTTTGGAGACGGACACCAAAACGCAGCATGCAGCATTTTGGTCTCCGTCTGAGGCGGAGCCTAACGGATCCGTTTTTTTTTACAATGTAAGTCAATGGGGACGGATCCGTTTTCAATGACACAATATGGTGCACTTGAAAACTGATCCGTTCCCCATTGACTTTCAATGTAATTTAAAACGGATCCGTTTTGGACTTTGTCATTTTTCTTTTAACTAATGCAAATGGATCCGTTCTGAACGGATACAAACGTTTGCATTATAGGTGCGGATCCGTCTGTGCAAATAAACATCCGCACCAACGCAAGTGTGAAAGTGCCCTAAGTGTTTATGACTTCTTAGTAAATTAGAGATAAGGTTTATTAGATGACCTGCACAAAGTGAAAGTAAAAAGTACAATTCACACAGCTAGGAAAACCGTTAACCCGTTGTGACAGAACAGCTCAATATTTTTTAATAATGACCAACTGAAAAAAAAAATTTTTGCCCAAAATAAGTAAAACACAATCATGAACAAAAAATGCCCCCAAAAGGTGTACATAGCTTTTAAGGGCCTTTTACACAGGCCGAGAATCCCAAAAATAATCACATAGGAACGCTTATTAGTTATTATCTGGCAGTGTAAAAGTACTGCCGATTACCCAATGACAGCAAAATGCTCATTCATCAGGTAATTGAATAGTGTATGTGGACACAAAAAGCATTGTTTACTGGCTGTGTAAACACAATCTGCTGCCGGCAAACAGCGAGTCAGTATGGGGACGGAACGCGGAGCAGCTTCCATGTTTTGCAGATCCGCTGTTTGCGGACCGCAAAACACATACGGTCGTGTGCATGAGGCCTTAGGCTACATGCACAGGAACGTATTTTGTTTCCGTGTCCGTGCCATTTTTTTTTGCAGATAGGATGTGGACCCATTCATTTCAATGGGTCCACAAAAAATGTGGACAGCACACTGTGTGCTGTCCATATCCATATATCTGTTCCATAGCTCCACAAAAAAGATAGAACATGTCCAGTTCTTGTCTGTTTTACGGACAAGCATAGGCATTGTTACAATGAATCAGCCAAAAAAAACGGATCCATATTTTTAGCGGATCCGTGTTTTGCGGACCGCAAAACACATACGGTCGTGTGAATGTAGCCTTAGGGCTTATACACATGGCCGTTGCCGTATTGCGACCCGCATACAGTGGGTCCACAGTACACGGATGCGGACCCATTCACTTGTATGGTTTCGCAATCCGTGAGGTGCGGAACGGCAGCACAGATCGGAAGCCCACGGAAGCACTACGGAGTGCTTCCGTGGTGTTTCTGTCCGTGCCTCCACACTGCAAAAAAAATAGAACATGTTCTATTTTTTTTACGGTGCGGACGGATCACGGACCCATTCAAGTTGAATGGGTCTCGATCCGTCCTGGCCGCCGCACGGATGTTTTTTTTTACGGTGCGGACGGTCACGGACTCATTCAAGTTGAATGGGTCTCGATCCGTCCTGGCCGACTCACGGATGTTGCCCATGCATTGGGGACCGCAAATGTGCATGAGCCCTTAAGCTGTATCTATTCAACAAAATGACCCATGTCTCATTTTTCTCAGTTTTTGTCCTTTCCTACAGTTATTGTCATGGCTTAACAGTGGCATCTAGTGGCTACAGAAATCTCACTCCTAGTTAAAGAAATCTAGTGTTCCCAGCATATCTAGGCACAGTATATCTAAAGGGCTATTTGATGGCAGAGAAGTACATTACAAGGAAAGCCATTTAGAAGATAACATCCTGTAAATGCACTGCATAATACTACTTCAACATGTAGCACTGTCAGCGTCTTAGCACGCTCACGTGATTGAACAAAACTAATGAATTTTACTCTTATAATATACGGTTCTGTAACTTTCTAATATTCTGCCAATGGTTTGCTGTCACTGAATAGGGACATTCATGTTTACATTCAAAGGCTGAAAAACACATAGACAGCCAACACTATGAGTTTGCTGAATTGTAATTGCATCTGGTCCATGCAATCCTCATTGAGCTGAATGCATCGGCAGCACAAATATTCCCATGTCCTGATGTACTATTGTAGATAAAAGTATTAGTCTATATTCCAGAGAGGAAGAGACTGTGGGAAGTATTGGGTCTGGGCAGATGTTTAGATCCTGGGTACAAGCATCAAAGGGACCATTTTATCTCTAGACTTGAGGGGCACTTGGTCCTTTTTATGTACTTGTGGATAGTGATGAGTGGCAGGGGCAATATTCGAATTCGCAATATTTTGCGAATATTTGGGCAAATATTTGTCCTAAATTCGTGAATTCGCAATTATTTTCTTGATTGCAAAAATCGGCAATGTAATATTCGCGTAATGCGCACGCAATACCGGCGTGGGACACTATTGCTACATTTTTCAAGCTGCTAGAAGATTCCTGAGACTGGAGAAAATGGTTGGCATGGCAGAACATTACAATAGCTTTATATGCAGATAAAGTGCTCCAATATATTCGCAATTGCACAAATCGACAACTAATGATGCACATATTTTTGCACAATACGTGCAACTTCACATTTTAGCAGGTCTGACTACATATTAGTGATTGGTGCACTAAGTATTGTTGTGAACTTGACTGTAGCATATATGTATGGACAGCAGAACCTATCACAATACCAAACACCCTGCACTGAAACCTATCACACTTCTCTGTGCTACTGCGTCTCGGCACAGGCGCGCGCGCGATGACGTCATCATGCATGCCTGCGCCGGGATTTATAGCAGTGACCAGCAGCGGGGCAGGGAACTATGCGCTCCCGTGCCCCGCCGCAGTATGGTGTCGGGTACAGCGCTACTGCAGTGGTCTACAGGCGGCCGGGCCCCCTGGAGTGCCGGGCCTGGTCGCAACTGTGACCCCTGTATGTACGCGCCTGTTAATACAGACTCCAGATGAGACCCCAAAATTTATAAAGACTCCCAAATCAGACCCCAAAATTAATACAGACCCCAGACCAGATTCAATAATTCATACAGACCTCCAGAGAGACCCTACGATGAATACAGACCCCAAAGTTAATGCATACCTCCATACCAAACCCCAAAATTAATACAGAGTGCAGTTCAGCCCCCAGATTCATAAAGACCTAAGATTAGCCCCCAAATTAACCACCAATTCAAACAGACCCCAGATCAGCCCACAAATTTATAGAAACCACATATCAGCCCCCAAAATCATAACAACCACAGATCAGACGCCGAATTCAGCCAAACCCGAGATTAAACCCTCTCTAAGAAGAATTTAAAATAAAAAAAAGGGTAATTCACTCACAGCAAGCAGAGTTATTGAAATTAAGAGGTTGTAAAAAAAAAAAAAAAAAACACGTTAGAAGGTGTACTTTTGGTTACAGAATGCTAAATCCTATAACCTGAAGTTTTGGGCTCCAATGCAAAATATGCCAGCCCCAATATAGTAATTTGCCCCTGCTGTACTGTCCCTTCACTAATATGTCCTCCTGGGCCACGCCCCCCCCCCCCCTTCCCCACACAATTATGTCCCCCAAAGTTGACACATAGAATAAAAAAAATTTTTTTTAAAATAAAAGCTAAATACTCACCTATAGATTAGGTAGGGGCCGGCAGGTGTACAATGGCAGGCACGCACATGTCACCGTGCTGTGTCCCGGCACAGGCGCTCAATGACGTCATCACGCCCGCCTGCACCAGGATTTTACTACTGCATAGGCCTCAGGCCTACTAGGCCTGAAGCCTATGGCGGTGATTGGCGGCTGGGCAGGGAACTATGCGCTCCCGTGCCCCTATTATAATCCGCCATTGGTAACAGGATCCTCCAGCTACCATGGGCCACTGGTATCGTCTTCTGTGGTAGAGGGGCATTTGGGTTCCCCCAGATGTCAGGACTAAGGAGTGACCGCTATTTCTGCATCCATTATGGCTACATTCCTCATTTGGAATTATGTAAAACTGTAAAGCATTTTGCCTTATCAGAAGTGACTGATATATAGCTCATATATTGATAGGCCCCTTACTTCCAGATGAATTATTGTGTCAAAATAACCTAGAATATTGCCACCCAGGACCCAAATAATACTGCCATATAGTGCATCCCAGTATCAGAAACTAAACATAAAATGAGTACATATCTACATAATAGTGCAGACGTGTATACAGTCACTATAAGTACATGCACACTCTACACATACATGTACATATACTCCTAGTGACTGCATATAGATACACACACACTCACTACATACCTGCACCGCCACATGAGCACAGTTGCATACAGTACATTATATTGGAAGTCAAGGCTAAAAACATGTAGAAAAATGTATAATGTACAGTAAGTATACCATTGACAGTCTGTCCTTACAAAAAATTGCGCTGCTTGTCACAAAACAATTAATGTGAAATTACAACAATCTATGTACTTTACATGTGAATACACACTGTTCAGTATATTGATTTGTACATTTTTCTATAGGCATACCACACAGTACACCCCTCCAAGCATTGTGGCTATAATATTAGACAGGAGGTGACGGTACGTCTCATAGATTGTAAGCTCTTGCTAGAAGGGCCCTGACTCCCACGCGAACCCTATGAATTTGTAAAGAGCTGCGGAATATGGTGGCGCTATATAAATAAATATTATTATTATGTGAATCTCTGTCTGTGTGAATATTTGGTTGTACGTGTGTCTGTATGTCCATGTTGGTCTGTGTGCTTGCATAAGTGTGAGCAGGGCCGGGCCGACACAGAGGCTGGGAAGGCTCAAGCCTCAGGGCGCAGGCCAGCTCCCCAGCCTCTGGGCGGCAGGCAGGCCACTGACCACCTCGCTGCTGCCGGCCGCGCTGGAGGACGGAGGGAGTAGTGACTGTGAGGCGTGAGCACTTGTTGGCAGTGACTTACCATGCTCCCCCCCCTATGCTCCTCCTGGCTCGGCCCCGCCGCTCTGGTCTCACAGAGACTGAGTCTCTGCTCTCTGTCTTGCCTGACTGGCTGCGTACAGCGCGCGCACTTTGACCTGAGGCGCTGTACGCAGTCAGGTCAAGTGCGCCCAGTCTGGAGTCCAGGAGGCAGCGCGGGCAACAGCACAGCAGTGTCAGACAGTATTAAGTAAGAGTAAGAAGATAGATAGTTCTTAAATAAACAGTTCCCTGCAGGGCCGGCCGACACAGAGGCTGGGGAGGGGGAGGGGGTGGGGATGATGATTAATAACAAACATACATATCTAAATGGCGGGGGCTTGACTTGAGTCATCTACTGATCAGTGATCATCATCAGAGCATTAGAGCCGCAGGAATAAATAACATCTAAATGTCTGGTAGGGTAGAGGGGTGGTGGTGGGGGTCGAGGGCTGATGGGAGGAGGGGGGTTAGACGATCTAACCCAGCCCCCTTCCCCATCAGCCCTTGTCCTACCACCCTATCTACCTGTACCCCCCATCTACCCCACCAGACATTTAAATGTTATTTATTCCTTCAATTCTAATGCTCTGATCAGTAGATGGCTCAAGTCAAGCCCTTAACTCCCCCCCAGCCATTTAGATATGTATGTTATCAATCAACATCCCCCACCCCCCACCGCTGCCTTCCTTGTAATTTGTTGGCCCCCAATATCCATTGTGAATCATAATCCATAACAGTGTCATCCACAGATCCCCCCCATAACAGTGTCATCCACAGATCCCCCTATAACAGTGTCATCCACAGATTCCCCATAACAGTGCCATCCACAGATCCTCTCCTATAACAGTGTCATCCACAGATCCCCATAACAGTGTCATCCACAGATCCTCCATAACAGTGTTATCCACAGATCCCCATAACAGTGTCATCCACAGATCCCCCATAACAGTGTCATCCACAGATCCTCCATAACAGTGTTATCCACAGATCCCCCATAACAGTGTCATCCATAGATCCCCCATAACAGTGTCATCCACAGATCCCCCCATAACAGTGTCATCCACAGATCCCCCACAACAGTGTCATCCACAGATCCCCCATAACAGTGTCATCCACAGTGCCCCCATAACAGTGACCTCCACAGTGCCCCCATAACAGTGACCTCCACAGTGCCCCCATAACAGTGACCTCCACAGTGCCCCCATAACAGTGCCATCCACAGATCCCCCCCCCCATAACAGTGTCATCCACAGATCCCCTCCATAACAGTGTCTCATTCACAAACCCCCCATTAGTTCAAAACCCACCCAAAGCATCTTTTGGTTAAAAATATTTTATTTTTCTTATTGACTTACTGTCTTGTTGACAGGATTATGTTTATTTATATTAAGATTATATGGTTACTGTCTTATATGACTTGTTTTTGCACTTTATTTCTATCTTTATATGGATCTAAAGAGGTTGTGTATTTGTTTACAGCTATAGTTAATTGGTACATTAAACTGTGCATATTCATATGTGATTACAACATTAAGTATTTAGTAAAGACAAGTTGGGGGGGGGGGGGGGGAGCGGCGCACTTGGGCAGCTCAGCCTCTGTTGGTGGTGGACCTTGTCCCAGACCTGAGTGTGAGAATTAGAACGTATTTATAAGGCCGGGTGTTCGTCAGAGGCAAATATCACCGATCTGTGGAGGTATTTCCACCTAGAAGGAACATTTCTAGGGTGGAATACTTCTATATAGGCTTCTATGGGTGCAGTATTATGGCTCTGTAAAACTTGCAGGTTGCATTAAGCTATAATACAGTTGGGTACATGAGCCCTGGTAGATTTATGTGGATGTGGTGGCACAGGTAAGAGGTCAGGACTTGTACTTCCACAAGATCCCAACTTCTTCTCAAAAAGTCTAGAATTTTTTGAAACGCTATACAGAGGAAGAGAAAGACTGAAGATTTGAGTGCACATTGCAGATAAACATGCACCAATTATAGACCTGGGGTCACTGCTAGAATTATCTTTAGAGATGGTGCTAACCAGACAAGGATGACTGAGTCCGGCTGAGAACTGGGAAGGACTGGATGAAACATACTACGATCATTTTTTTACAGCTATCCTGATTACATTTAAATCTTTTCCCACAAGGTTCTGAAAATAACTCCATATGGGATGTTTGGGATTTTACATAAAAGTATAATAATTTTACATTACGGATTGGCCTTAAAAATCTATTTTACTTTATAACTACAAGCAGCTGGCCCAGTCATCCTGTCTGATGGTCCACTGATTTTATCATCTCCTTACATTAAGGCCAGGAGGGAATATCTAGTTAAATCTAAACTGAGGAATAATAGTCAACTTAAAGGGGTTGTACTGTGATGTTAAATATTACATTCTCTGTTAGATCACACAAAACATTGTCATTTTTCAACTAAAACTATTTACAAAAAAAATAAAAAATGTTCAAGTCTCTAGATAATGCTGTTTTATAATTGTAATGGCGCCACCTAGTGTACTTTTTATTTTCCCTCAGCAGGTCCATCTAATGTATCCATGTGCTGGTGGTCACACGGTAGTTTAGTCCCACCCATCAATTTGAAATGGAGCACAATTACAAAATATTTTTCAATCTTGATCATTTCAGTGTGTTCTTTTTATTTTCTCCCAGAATATCCATCTAATGTATCCATGTGTTGGTGGCCACACATACTCAGTAGTGTAGTCCTACCCACTACCTAATACTGAAATAGAATTACAAAATATTCATATTTTTTATCTTGATTATTATAGTGAGTATTAAAATTGCCATGCGTAAGTGCAAACCCATCTTTAAGTCAACTGTAGACTTATGTGAACTTGTGCATTACTAGTGGTACAGATCAATATTTACTGTAGGAGCTCCTGAAGTTCTGGTCCTTTACTGCAGGGGCATAACTATAGGGGAAGCAGGCGAAGCGGCTGCTTTGGGGCCCTGACCCAGAAGGGGCCCATCCAAGAGGAGGAGGAGAAGTACTAAAAGATTATGTCAGGGCCCCTCAACAGTATTACACAATGAAATTATATACAGTGGCAGTATAGACAGTGTAGAAAACGGATGGAACAGCTGTGGGGCCTGGTCTGAGAGAGCGATCTTTACTAACCACAGGAAAGGGGGCAGCATGAAAGGAAGGGGTTGTGAAAAAATTAATGGGGAGGGGGCCCCATTCAAAAATTTTGTGTGGGGCCCAGTCATTTCTAGTTACGCCACTGCTTTACTGTAACACAAATCATGCCATGTTCCATAATACGCTATAGTGAGGCGGTATTCTTCCTGCAAGCACTTTTAGTGAAGACCATAGTACCATAAAACAACACATGGAACATATATAAGTACATGATATGGATTCATACTGCGCTATGATTGAAGGGGTCGTCAAAAAATGTTGTATGATTTTCAAACCAGCTCCTGGATCTGAATACTTTTGTAATTGCATATACATTTAGTATAGCCATTGAGTTATTCAATAAAACCTATCTGTGTAGCATTACCTGTTCTTTCTTTGTCCACCTCAGTAACATCGCTGTTCAGTTCCATTTTTCAACTGCCACCAGCTGTATATACGGCTAGAAGCTTTGACAGAGAGAAAGAGGCAGCAGAAAGGACACACTCATTGAGCTGTGGTAGGGAGAGATCTGCCTCTGTGCTGCCGAGATTTGGAGGAATAAATGGCGGGAACTCTGAATCCATGTGAGGCACAAGGAAGGTTCTAACTTTGTTAGGCTATTTTCACACTTGCGTTGCTGTTTTCCGGTATTGAGAACCGGCATAGGATCTCAATACCGGAAAAAAACACTTCAGTTTTGTCCCTATCCATTTTCAATGGGGAAAAAAACTGAAGGGAATGATAGAAAATGCATTATGTTCCGTTTGGTTGTGTTCCCATACCTGAGAGCATGCTGCGGTTTGCTCTCTGGTATGGGATGCAGAGCAAAACGGATCCGTCCTGACACACAATATAAGTCAATGGGGATGGATCCGTTTTCTTGGACACAATAGAAAACTGATCCGTCTCCCATTGACTTTCTATGGAGTTCATGACGGATCCGTCATTGCCATGTTAAAGATAATACAACCGGATCCGTTCATAACAGATGCAGATGGTTGTATTATCAGAAAGGGAAGCGTTTTTGATGATCCCTGCCGGTGTGGAAATAGCCTTAGTGAGAGATTGTCATGTACTATATGATATCCGATTTTCATTTTTTACATTAATCATTGGCTAACCCCCTCAATAATTTTAATAGTACTGTTTGAAAATATTATAGTACTTTATCTATAAGATATTTATGGTCAACTTTTAGGGGAACTTTATTAACTGAACTCTGAATTGATGTCAACTCAATTGACTACTTTGATCCAGATTGCTAATGATCTAACTATTGTGCTGTCATAAGGCAACACTTGGCTACTATTTCACCTCCAAATGGATTCCTATGGACTGACACGTAAGACCAGCCGCACTTTTAGAAAATATAACATTGCCACTTGTCAACCATAGCATCTATTTGATATTTCAATCCAGAAAAGGCACTTGACACAAAAACGATGTTTTCCTGATAAATTGCCTTTAATTCGGATAACTGCGCTGTACAATGAGCTCTTTCTCAGTCAGCAGTGTCACATTTTATTATTGAAATATAAAACATGTGCAGAAAGCGCAGGAGGCATTTCATTTCAGAGTGGCTGATAATAAAACAGTGCACCCCAGTGTTTTCTATATGGATTCAATACACATTCATTGAATGCCACCTGCAGACTACATAAAAGCCATCTTATCGACATAAACATTTTATTTTAAAAAAAAATCCATCAGGGAAGGCTGAACGCAAAGTAGCAATATCCATATTTCACTCCAGCACACAATAAACACAGCACCCATTAAACTTGATGTTAATAGCACAAGCTGTCTAAAATAAGATTCCTATATTTTGCACTAACTAGAAATTACCTACAAAATCTGCAGTCAGTCATTTCATGTCATTTGGCATCATTTAGCAGCTGTTAATTGAACTTGAAATGAAGGCTTGTGTATAGGCTGCAGTGATAGTTTGGAGAGCAGCAACAGAGGTTTTTTGTTTGCCTTCAATAGCAGGACTGGGCTTTACTTCCACTAAGTTCATTCTTCACGTCTGAAAAGTGCCTACAGGGCACATTACACCCTGCCAGTTTTGGGGACTATTAATGAAAACATAGCTAGCAAAGGGCCAATTCACATGATTGATTTTGCTGCAGCTTCACAAGCGCATTAACCAGACAAAATAGTTATGTGTAGAATGATGATTATTGGAGTTCATATTAATCCTCATGGGGAACGGGTGAGGAAATATGTCCTATACTGCATCAACAGGCATCTGTATATAGAAATAATGACTGTACAGGGGTTCTTCATCTGCCAAGGAATCACACGCACAACAACACAAACTTTGTTTGGTCCTAAATGGTGCAATAACCTTCTTCAAAGTGATAGAACAGGCTAGGCACACTTCTCTTAATTAAATGTAATGGATGATACATGAATATTGGCTTTGGCGGTACGTACAACAGTTAACAGAAGAAGCAGTTGACTGCAATTAGGTTACAAGACGCAACGTCTATTCTTTAACGCCCATGTTGATCCAAAGTATTAGTACAAAGGGGATATAATGACTGATAATAACTATAGGGAGCTGGGCATATTCTAGATTACACCAGAGGACTAACTGTTTGGCAATTGGTTCTTCCACCTAGAAACCATAAATGAGAGCTGTAAAAATATATAAAGTAATATCCCCCTAGTGGTGGCTATAGGCAGCCAGAATTGGATCATTTAAAGGAGTTGTCTAATGAAGACAACCCCTGTCCATATTCCCGCTTCTATGAGCCAGAACTGAGAGGTGCTCTGATCATTCAGCTCCCATATCGGACCATTCAGGCCTTTCTAGTATTACAAGAACCACTACCTGAATGATCGCCATGCAATACTACATTTCCCCTGCAGCAGAAATCCTTGGCAGGCCATGGGCTCCTATGTCAAAATAGCCGTTCACCTATGGTGCAGAAGCACATTCTAGAATGATCAACTAATAACCCCAGGGTCTATATTCAGTATGGGGTTGTCTTAAATGACAACTTTAATTGTATGAAAATGTAGTACATTCATGTTTTGTAATAACTTTAGAAAATCCTGTTGCAGCGAGCCCCTGAGGAGCCATTACAGAGGATGTGGGTGGTAGTGGCCCTGGTGACATGTTATGTCACGGTGTATTCCCTCAGGCTGTTCCTCCCTGGCACAAAGTAAAAGTATAAAAGTCTCTTATTTCTCAGTGCAAAATATAACTTGTAGTAATTCTGGCAGTAGTAGGTAGTGTGATTTCTGTCTCCAGATGATGAGGTATGGTGGCTGGCGAAGGGTCAGTTAGGCCCCTTTCACACGAGCGAGTTTTCCGCGCGGGTGCAATGCCTGATGTGAACGCATTGCACCCGCACTAAATCCTGACCCATTCATTTCAATGGGTCTGTGTACATGAGCGTTTTTTTTCACGCATCACTTCTGCGTTGCGTGAAAATCGCAGCATGTTCTATATTCTGCGTTTTTCACGCAGCCCTAGCTCCATAGAAGTGAATGGGGCTGCGTGAAAAACGCATTGCATCCGCAAGCAAGTGCGGGTGCGTTGCGTTTTTCAGTGATGGTTGCTAGGAGATGTTGTTTGTAAACCTTCAGTTTTTTATCACGCGCGTGAAAAACACGTCAAAACGCATTGCACCCGCGCGGAAAAAACTGAACAACTGAACGCAATCGCAGGCAAAACTGAATGGCTTTGCCTGTGAAATCGCACAGTTTTCACTGAATGCATCCGCAACGCATCCGGACCTAATCCGGACACGCTCGTGTGAAAGGGGCCTTAATGTCACCTCTGATGTGCTATGTTTCTGACAACTCTCTCTTGTACGTCTGGCTAACGGCTATAAGCTGGCACTTGTGGATTTAGGGGTCCACTGTGTAATGCAGGCTTTGAGTTAGTATGGCCTGGATGATGTTTAGGTGCTGGGTGTTCAAACTGTATTCCCTCACCTGCAGCAGGGTTTATAAAGCTGTGACTTGCTGGTTACTTTGCTGTCTGTATCACACTGTAGCTTTCCAGTTATCCTGGTGCTTTTTCAGTCTCTCTGGAGTAGCGGTCTCACAGGAGAATCGCTCACTTGCTGGTCCCTTAGGCCCTAGGAGTAGGATCAATTGTAAGTGCTTGCTTCTTCCTCACTGTCATATACATCTGACACAGATTTGCCAGATTTCTTTTTTTTATGGACAACTTATCCCAAAATCACAGACCGACAACATTTTTTACGGACAAATTGGAAAACGATAATGAATGATAAAGATTATAAGTAATCCATGTCTATAGCTCATTACACTGATAAGAATGTATTAAAAGAATGTAAAGTATTCTACAGTTTTAAAACCAGCACCTGGATCTGAATACTTTTGTAATTACATGTAATTAAAAATGTTGTATAGCCACTGAGTTATTCAATAAAATCTATCTGTATAGCGCCACCTGCTGTTTGTTCTTTTTCTTATTTCTTTGTCCGGCTCACTGAGATGGCCGCACATGCTCAGTTTCATCCTTCAACTGCCTCCTGAGCTGTGATAGGAAAAGCAGGGACACACCCCCTGAGCTGCAGCAGAAAAGACACTCCCCTTGAGCTGTCAGCTTGATATAAATCTAGCAGAGCAATGAATGTGGAGATCTCTGGATCCATGTGAGGTACAGGGCTGGTTCTAGCTGTGTTAGAAAGCCATGTACTATATGATGTCTGATTTTCATTCTTTACATTACTCATAGGATAACCCCTTTAACAACATTTACTGTGAGATGCAAAATTATGAGAATTACTACCAAAATATTCTAATCAAGTGCCACAAACTTTAAAAAAAAAATCACAAACACATCAATTTTTTCACAAAAACAGGGAAAGTCACCTATTTTTACCTACTGTCCATACTGAAATTTCTGGATGGTTGGCAACCCTATCTGGTAGCAGCTTATCTCCTGAGGGAAACGTATTGGATGTTGGAATTCAATGCACAGAGGATGTCTAATGTGTATTGGGCCTTTAAAGATTTGGTACACAATAAAGCTATGCACATAGAAGTGTAGTTTGCCCCCACAGTAGCATATGATTTCTGTATTATGGATCCTGTTCTTTAAACCTCCTAGTTTTTACATGTTTATGGAGCCTGCAGATTAATCAGACTGAGGTATAGTCTCTGATTTCCTGATCTCTCTGACTAATGCCTCTTGCACACAACCGTATGGCTTTTTCAGTATTTCGCAGTCCGCAAAAAAACAGATCCGCCAAAAATACGGATAACGTCCGTGTGTATTCCGGTTTTTGCAGGAAGGAACAGCTGGCCCCTGATAGAACAGTACTATCCTTGTCTGTTATAATAAGAGGACATGTTCTATCTTTGAACGGAACGGAGTACCTTCCGTTTTTTTTGCAGATCCATTCAAATGAATGGTTCTTTATACGGTCCATATACGGAACACAAAAAAAAACGGAACGAAAACAGAAAATACATATGAATGCAAGTCCAAGTAAGAGAAGTGCGGCACTCACCAAATGCTGGGTACAATTAGAAACTTTATTGGAATCCAATGCGACTTACATAAAGGGCAGTAGATGCGGGTGCGGGGCGGACACCTCTAGTGTGCGATGCCGGCGACGGCCGTTTCGCGCGTCTACAACGCGCTTCCTCTGGCCGGAAAAAAAGGTAGTGCCACCGTTTTTCTTCTTCTACGTTTGGTTTTTAGAAAATACATATGGTTGTGTGCATGAGCCCTAATAGGGGGAGACACAACGGAGACCCGGTTCTCATCTGTTTCTGAGAAGATAATAAAACACTGACATCTAATATAGTTGCGATTTCTTTTATCATTTTTGCAAAAATGCCCACTAAACTTCTGCCATGGCCATTGATAATATATGGTCAATTGTATGCGTAGGCGGAAATCCTCTTTTATATTCTTGCCTACTCACTATCCTGGAATCAGCTATGTCTACTTTCCTCGGTGTCAGAGAAACGGCCTGGAATCTGGGGCTCAATATCTACCAATGCTACTGTCTAGAATCTGCATTATTCATAGACATATAGTACAGATGTAGCAATCTTTAATTTGACACTTACATTGTGCTAAATACACAGATGCAGCAAATATCAACTGGTAGTAAGATTGCTACATCCGTATATTGGTTGTCTAGCTGACGACTTTTCTGCAAGACTCTATATAGACTCTGTATAGGCATCTAAGCTAGAATTTGGTCAAAGAATCAAATATGTGCTCCTTCACGCCAAAGCAAAGCATAACTTTCAAGCTTTTTCTTCTACATGCCCAGTCGTGAGTATGAAGAGCCACCCAGAAATCACCAATTAGTCACGTGATCCAAAATCGCAAAGTGGTACCCATAAGTTTTACCTCCACGCAATAGTGCCCATGAATATTGTCAGCCAATACAACTAGTCCATGTAGTGCTCATCCATTGACCAAGCAAGTGACATAGTAGTCATATTTACTTTGTGCAGTTAGACCTATGTTCTACTCGCTATGGTTGTTAAGCTGTGAGAAGGCCATAGTCTCCTCAAAAAGCTGATCGGTGGGGTCTCAGTAGTTAGATAGGTCATCAATATGAGAATTCCAGAAAACATTTCTACAGGGTTTATCATATAGCTTATTAGGGAATTCTGTGTTAAAGAGGGTAAATATATTGTCCGATAGAAAACCCATCTACAGGAATGAGTGTGTTTTATAGATTTGAATGGAGCGACAGCAGATATTGGACACTACAACTCCATTGAAATGATTAGACACTTATCTATCCTGGATAGGGGATAATTATTGTTGATAGGAAACCCCTTTATTGGAGTAGGCTGGGGGGGGCTACCTCGTTCAGGAGAGAGCGTCTCCTGTTATGTCCTTCACTACACAGACAGCTTATTTAAAGGACACTATGTAATGCTTAGTTTTCCCTGTGAAGGCGCTGTTGGATAGACCTTTCTAACGACTAGGGAATGTCCACACATTACCCTCACGTGACCATGAAAGTATTAATATGGCGTCGTAATAAGTCATGACGTTTATGGTTGAGAGATGCCGTGAGCTTACGGTAAAACATGGCCTATGCTACTAGTCTAGAGAACAGAAGATACATAACATGAGGAAGATTAAAGTTATTTGTGTTAATAACTTCTCTCTACTTTGGGGAGAATGTTCCTCATGGTGTTCAGTATTTACTGTGCACGTGTTTCACTCCCTCATTGCCCCCCTATGGGCACCCCCATCATTTACAGTTTATCACTCCCTTTGAAGTCAGTGGCTGGCATCTGGTCTTTAACAAACTGTAATGCGTATTTTATATTTCTGCGATACTCTTGTGATTTGAGGCTTTCCAAGTGTTAAGTTCATGCACTAAGCATTTATGCAGTTACTCTGCAGTTTGCTGATCATATAATGAAGAATATGTTCAGACTTGCCATTTAGACGACAGCTAATTCACTCCATCATCTGTAAATAGTGGGAACCAGCAGGATGCTTATTTATATCAAGTACAGACATAATGATCAAGTGTCACAGCGAGGCCCGTTTACGCAGACCTCCAGGACTTGTTAAGCAATTTTGGCTCTTGTTTTTAACATCTCTGAATTAAACCACCAGCCTCGCCCGTAGTGAAATCGACTTTCCTGGGTCATGGCATAATGTTACATATGGGTCCTAAGAAAAATGGGTTCGCTTTGTTATGGCTATAAATGTGACGTTCATGTTACTTTTGTTCTGCAGTTAAAAATCATGAACACTTGAAAAGTTTCAGCTGCTGAGGGCCAAACAAAAGACATTCATAAAGCCAGACCGGATTTAAAGGGGTCATTCGAAATAATTAGGAATGTCTCTGAATGGTCTAAAATAAAAATGATGGTGAACTTACTGCTTTCTCCAGCACCATTCTCTGGCTCACCGATCTTGTCCTTCTGCCGCTGTGATGTGCAAGTACATGGCACGCAACTGCTAATTCCAATCACTGCCCTCAGCGGTATACCATAGCCTTTAACAACTCCAGTTTTGTTGGTAGTGCACCAACTGCACTTGTAACATCTCAAATGGACTTCACCAATAATAGGAACATATTTCTGTCTGCCAAATGTGGATGTAAATGCCTTGGAGCAGGATAAACTGCGCAGCTCTGGAGCAGCACAGTTCTTGGTATGTACAATATCTTACAAAAGTGAGTACACCCCTCACATTTTTGTAAATATTTTATTATATCTTCTCATGGGACAACGCTGAAGATATGACACTTTGATACAATGTAAAGTAGTCAGTGTACAGCTTGTATAACAGTGTAAATTTGGTGTGCCCTCAAAATAACTCAACACACAGCCAATAATGTCTAAACCTCGGGCAACAAAAGTGAGTACACCCCTAAGTGAAAATGGCCAAATTGTGCCCAAAGTGTCAATATTTAGTGTGGCCGCCATTATTTTTCAGCACTGCCTTAACTCTCTTGGGCATGGAGTTCACTCGAGTGTCACGGGTTGCCACTGCAATCCTCTTCCACTCGTCCATGATGACATCACGGAGTTAGTGGATGTTAGAGACCTTGTGCTTCTCCACGTTCCGTTTGAGGATGCCCCACAGATGCTCAATAGGGTTTAGGTCTGGAGACATGCTTGGCCAGTCCAGCACCTTTGCTCTCAGTTTCTTTAGCAAGGCAGTGGTTGTCTTGGAGGTGTGTTTGAGGTCATTGACATTTGGAATACTGCCCTGCGGCAAGGTTTCAAAGGGAGGGGATCATGCTCTGCTTCAGTATGTGACAGTACATGTTGGCATTCATGGTTCCTTCAATGAACTGTAGCTCCCCAGAGCTGGCAGCACTCATGCAGCCCCAAACCATGACACTTTTACCACCCTGCTTGACTGTAGACAAGTGTGCAGCGAATGGTCTGTTATGGCAGAATTCATATGTCTATTTTGAATAGATAACCTCTGGATATGACGCTAAGCACGTGCACTCAACTTCTTTGGTCGACTATGAGTGGAACCTGTCGTATTAAATCACTGTATGGTCTTGGCCACCTTGCTGCAGCTCAGCTTCAGGGTGTTGGCAATCTTCTTACAGCTTAGGCCATCTTTATGTTTTTTTCAGATCCTCAGAGAGTTCTTTGCCATGAGTTGCCAGGTTGAACTTCCAGTGACCAGTATAAGAGAGTGTGAGAGCGATAACACCAAAGGTAACACATCAGCTCCCCATTCACACCTGAAACCTTGTAACACTAATACGGGTTGCCACTGCAATCCTCTTCCACTCGTCCATGATGACATCACGGAGTTAGTGGATGTTAGAGACCTTGTGCTTCTCCACGTTCCGTTTGAGGATGCCCCACAGATGCTCAATAGGGTTTAGGTCTGGAGACATGCTTGGTCAGTGCAGCACCTTTGCTCTCAGTTTCTTTAGCAAGGCAGTGGTTGTCTTGGAGGTGTGTTTGAGGTCATTGACATTTGGAATACTGCCCTGCGGCAAGGTTTCAAAGGGAGGGGATCATGCTCTGCTTTAGTATGTGACAGTACATGTTGGCATTCATGGTTCCTTCAATGAACTGTAGCTCCCCAGAGCTGGCAGCACTCATGCAGCCCCAAACCATGACACTTCCACTATCCTGCTTGACTGTAGACAAGTGTGCGGTGAATGGTCTGAGCACTGACAGACTGAGCACCCCCACCCCTTTAACCTCTGCATCAATTATGGCAGCATTCATATGTTTATTTTGAAAAGATAACCTCTGGATATGACGCTAAGCACGTGCACTCAACTTCATTGGTCGACTATGAGTGGAACCTGTCGTATTAAATCACTGTATGGTCTTGGCCACCTTGCTGCAGCTCAGCTTCAGGGTGTTGGCAATCTTCTTACAGCTTAGGCCATCTTTATGTTTTTTTCAGATCCTCAGAGAGTTCTTTGCCATGAGTTGCCAGGTTGAACTTCCAGTGACCAGTATAAGAGAGTGTGAGAGCGATAGCACCAAAGGTAAACACATCAGCTCCCCATTCACACCTGAAACCTTGTAACACTAATGAGTCACAAGACACCGGAGAGGGAAAAGGGCTAATTTGGGACACAAGTTGGCCATTTTCACTTAAGGGTGTACTCACTTTTATTGACATTGGTTTAGACATTAATCGCTGTGTACTGAATTATTTTGAGGGCACACGAGATTTACACTGTTATACAAGTTATACACTGACCTGTATCAAATTGTCAGATCTTCAGTGTTGTCCCATGAAAAGATATACAAAAATGTAGGGGTGTACTCACTTTTGTGAGATACTGTATGGGTGTTCCAAGTCTGGTGGATCAGGATAGACCCAGTCACAGATTCTACATAACAGCAGTAAATGCAGTGACCCTAGATTAGTACACACTGCTTCCGTTAACCCCTTATTGACCAGCCTGTTTTGGGCCTTACTGACCAAGCATTTTTCTTCCTTTTTTCATTGTCGCTTTCCAAAAGCTATAACTCTTTTATATTTCCGTCTATGTAGCTGCATGGGTCTTGTTTTTTACAGGACAAGTTGTAGTTTTTAATGGTGTCATTTTGGGGTACACATAACTTTCTGATTAACTTTTCTTAACTCTTTCTGGGAAGGAGATGGGAAAAAACATTTATTTACGTTATAAATTTTACGGCATTCATTTTTCGGTATAAATAACATAATATCTTTATTCTATGGGTTAGTACAATTACAGAGATACCAAATACATATTTTTTTACGTTTTACTACTTTTGTGCAATAAACCCCTTTTTTTTTTTTTTTTAAGGAAGAAATTTTTTTTGAGTTGCCACTTCCCAGGATCCATAACTTTTTCATTTTTCTTTCTATGGAGTTGTGTGAGGGCTTGATTTTTGTAGTTTTCCATGGAGTAAATTAGGCTTTTTGATCACTTGTTGATGTGGGGAAGATTTTGTTTTTGCAATTTTTTTCATTGACAACTGTATTTTTATTGGAATTTTTTCCTCTTTAGGCCTCTTGCACACGAACGTATTTTTTTTTCAGTGTTTTGCTGCCCGTTTATAACGGATCTGTTTTTCCGTTTTTTGCTTCCGTTTTGTTTCCGTTGTTCCGTTCCGTTTTTCCGTTTGGCATATACAGTATACATTAATTCCATAATGAAAATTGGGCTGGTCTTTAAATTTTCAATAGATTGTTCAGCAAAAAACAGAACGGATACGGAAGACATACGGATGCACTTCCGTATGCTTTCCGTTTTTTTTGCAGACCCATTGACTTGAATGGAGCCACTGAACGTGATTTGCGGACAAGAATAGGACATGGTCTATATTTAAACGGAACAGAAAAAACGGAAAAACGGAAACGGAAGGCATACGGAGACACTTCAGTATTTTTTGCAGACCCATTGAAGTGAATGGTTCAGTATACTGTCAGTATACTAAACTGAAAAAACTGCCAGTATACGGTCCGCAAAATACTGTCGTGTGCAAGGGGCCTTAATAAATGTTTTTTTTTCTTTTTTGTCACTTAACCACTACAGGACCGCCTAACGCACGGATGCGTCCGGCGGGCGGTCCTGTAGTTCTGAGTTGACGCGTCAGCGCGTCATCTCGCGAGACTTCCTGTGAATGCGCGCTCGTTCACAGTGCCGCGCGTCTCACAACGTGTACTGCAGCCTTCCAGCAATGATCAATCGCTGGCAGGCTGTAGATGCGAAATAAATCGCATCAAACAAGTATATCAGACGCTGTTTTGTTAACAGTGTCTGATATACCTGGTCCTCTGGTGGTCCCATTTGCTGGGATCGACCACCAGAGGACCAGGTAGCTATGTAAAGTTGCACCAAACACTACACTAACCCCCCCCCCGTCACTTATTAACCCCTTGTTAACCCCTTAATCACCCCATCTAGATTCCCTGATCACCCCCCTGTCATTGATCACACCCCCTGTAAGGCTCCATTCAGACGTCCATATGTGTTTTGCGGATCCGTGAATCCACGGATCCGTGGATCAGATCCTCAAAACACGGACACCGGCAATGTGCTTTCCGCATTTTGCAGATCCGCACATTGCCAGAACTATATAGAAAATGCTTTTTCTTGTCCGCAATTGCGAACAAGAATAGGACATGTTCTATATTTTTGCGGAACAGAAGTGCAGACCCGGAAGCGCAGATCCGTAATTCCGGATCCGAGCGGGACAAAGTCTGTCCCCATAGAAATGAATGGGTCCGCAATTTCATTCCGCAAACAGAATTGCGGACGTGTGAATGGGGCATAAGGGTCCATTATCACCGCCAGTTAGTTAGCTACTTGTTAGGTAGCTAGCGCCCAGCCCACCGCACCGCAATCACTGATTTTGGCAGAGATTTTTTCATCCACATTGATCGATGCGAATGAAAAAATCTGTGCCGTTCATTTTTTTTTTTTTTCAGGCCAGAGGCTGAACGGAAAAAAAAAATCTCATTACTGTATGCTTAATATAAGGAGAATCGCAGAAACTCCTAATGCTGGCCATACGTGTAATGATTGCGGAGACCCTCAAATGCCAGGGCAGTACAAACACCTCACATGTGACCCCATTTTAGAAAGAAGACACCCCAAGGTATTCCGTGAGGGTATGGTGAGTTCATGTAAAATTTTATTTTTGTCACAAGTTAGTGGAATATGAGACTTTGTAAAAAAAAATATATATATCAATTTCCGCTAACTTGTGCCAAAAATATTTTTCTGTGAACTCGCCATGCCCCTCACAGAATACCTTAGGGTGTCTTCTTTCCAAAATGGGGTCACATGTGGGTATTTATACTGCCCTGGCATTTTAGGAGTCCTAAAGCGTGAGAATCAAATGCGTAAAAATGCCCTGTGAAATCCTAAAGGTACTCATTGGAATTTGGGCCCTTTGTGCATCTAGGCTGCAAAAAGTGGCACACATGTGGTATCGCCGTACTCAGGAGAAGTAGGGCAATGAGTTTTGGGTGTATTTTTATATACCCATACTTTGTGTAGAAATATCGCTGTAAGCGACAACTTTTTAAAATTATTTATACAAAGTTGTCAATTTACAGAGATATTTCTCTCATCTAACATGGTATATGTAAAAATACACCCCAAAACACATTTCCCTACTTCTCCTGAGTACGGCGATACCACATGGGTGACACTTTTTTGCAGCCTGGGTGCGCAAAGGGGCCCAAATTCCAATGAATACCTTTAGGTTTTACATGGCTGCTTACAATTTAGCCCCACCCAAAATGCCAGAACAGTACAAACACCCCACAAATGACCCCATTTTGGAAAGAAGACACCCCAAGGTATTCGCTGAGGGGCATAGTGAGTCCATGAAATGAATTTAACTTTTTGTCAAAAGTTAGCGGAAAGGGAGACTTTGTGAGAAAAAACAATAAAAAATTAATTTTCGCTTACTTGTGCCAAAGAAAAAATCTTCTATGAACTCGCCATGCCCCTCACGGAATACTTTGGGGTGTCTTCTTTCCAAAATGGGGTCACATGTGGGGTATTTATACTGCCCTGGCATTTTAGGGGCCCTAAAGCGTGAGAATAAAAATGCCCTTCTAAAAGGTACTCATTGGAATTTGGGCCCCTTTGCGCATCTTGGCTGCAAAAAAGTGTCACTCATGTGGTATCGCCGTACTCAAGAGAAGTAGGGCAATGTGTTTTGGGGTGTATTTTTACATATTCCCATGCTGGGTGAGAGAAATACCTCTGTAAATTGACAACTTTGTGTAAAAAAATTAAAAAAATTGTCATTTACAGCAATATTTCTCACACACAGTATGGGTATATGTAAAAATACACCCCAAAACACATTGCCCTACTTTTCCTGAGTACGGCGATACCACATGAGTGACATGTGTGACATGAGTGACTTTTTTGCAGCCAAGATGCGCAAAGGGGCCCTAAAACCAATGAGTACCTTTAGGATTTCACAGGGCATTTTTACGCAATTGGATTCTCACGCTTTAGGGCCCCAAAATGCCAGGGCAGTATAAATATCATACATGTGACCCCATTTTGGAAAGAAGACACCCCAAGGTATTCCGTGAGGGGCATGTTGAGTTCACTGAATTTTTTTTTTTTTGCACAAGTAAGCGGAAATTGATATTTTTTTTTTTTTATTTTGGTTTTTTACAAAGTCTCATATTCCACTAACTTGTGACAAAAAATTAAATTTTACATGAACTCACCATACCCCTCACGGAATACCTTGGGGTGTCTTCTTTCTAAAATGGGTCACATGTGGGGTATTTATACTGTCCTGGCATTTTAGGGGCCCCTAAAGCGTGAGAAGAAGTCTGGAATCCAAATGCGTAAAAATGCCCTGTGAAATCCTAAAGGTACTCATTGGAATTAGGGCCCCTTTGCGCACCCAGGCTGCAAAAAAGTGTCACTCATGTGGTATTGCCGTACTCAGGAGAAGTAGGGCAATGTGTTTTCGGGTGTATTTTTATATATACCCAAACTGTGTGTGAGAAATATCTCTGTAAACGACAACTTTTTAAATTTTTTTATACAAAGTTGACAATTTACAGAGATATTTCTCTCCCAACATGGGTATATGTAAAAATACACCCCAAAACACATTGCCCTACTTCTCCTGAGTACGGCAATACCACATGAGTAACACTTTTTTGCAGCCTGGGTGCATAAAGGGGCCCAAATTCCAACGAGTACCTTTAGGTTTTACATGACTGCTCACAATTTAGCCCCGCCCAAAATGCCAGAACAGTAAACACACCCCACAAATGACCCCATTTCCAAAAGTAGACACCCAAGGTATTCACTGAGGGGCATAGTGAGTCCGTCTGAGATTTTTTTTTTTTTTTGCCAGAAGTTAGCAGAAATGGAAACTTTATTTATTTATTTTTTTCCTCAGAAAGTGTCATTTTCCGCTAACTTGTGAAAAAAAATGAAATTATACATGAACTTACCATGCCCCTCCGCGAAAACTTTGGGGTGTCTTCTTTCTAAAATGGTGTAATTTGGGTGGTATTTATACTATCCTGGCATTCTAGCACCTGAAGAAACATGACAGGTGCTCAGAAAGTCAGAGCTGCTTCAAAATGCGGAAATTCACTTTTTTGCACCATAGTTTGTAAACGCTATAACTTTTACCCAAACCAATAAATATACACTTATTGGATTTTTTGTTATAAAAGACATGTAGAACAATAAATTTAGAGAAAAATTTATATAGAAATGTATTTTTTTTTGAAAAATTTTACAACAGAAAGTGAAAAATGTCATTTTTTTTGCAAAAATGTCGTTAGATTTTTATTAATAGCAAAAAAAGTAAAAATGTCAGCAACAATAAAAAACCACCAAATGAAAGCTCTATCAGTGGGAAGAAAAGGAAGTAAAATTCATTTGGGTGGTAAGTTGCATGACAGAGCAATAAACGGTGAAAGTAGTGTAGTGCAGAATTGTAAAAAGTGGCCTGGTCATTAAGGGTGTTTAAGCTAGGGGGGCTGAGGTGGTTAATAGTCCCACAAGGGGTCTATAATAGGCAATATTTTGATTGCTTTTAAAATACAATGCACTATCCCTATAGTGCATTGCATTTTAATGTCAGTTCTATACTGACATTGACCAGGAGGCTGCACCAGAGAGGAGCAACCTGCTGGAAAACACTGCTGGAAGACAGGCTTGGGACCTACACCAGACCCCAGCCAGCCTTTACCACATTGGCACACTGCAATCGCAGTTGCAGGGTGCCGATCGGAGACAGAGGGAGTCCGCTCTCTCTTTTACTGCTTACATGTGGAGGGCGCCATTGCCCATGACATGTAAGAGGTTAAACAGCCTGGATCAGCACCTGTTCAGAGCTTAGACTAGGCCGCAATGAAAAGGCCGGTCTCATTTACCATTTTCTATGCCTGGTTTAAGAGTAGAAAATGGTCTAATAGTAAGACGGAAGATGATGTTCCCTAAAGAAAGTAAGTGATTTGATCAAATCCCTTAACTGTTTTAGTGAAAAGTTTAATATTTTTGATAATATAATAATAATATGAAATAATTATTATTGTTTTACATTGTATTTTGGATTGTTCACAAGAACACTTCTTAAATCCTTGACCTCCAAATAAGGATAATTTTCCTGCAATCTCAAGCAGACTTAGGTTAGTTGAGACTCTGAGTCTCTGAGTCTCATCGCTCTCTGGGTAGCCGCGGTATCAAGCAGCAGCTATCCCTGTTTGTAGGGCTTAATGCCGCAAGGCTTTATAACAGTCTGACGGCATTAGCAACAGTTAGTTGTGCTAACCTGTAAGTGGTTGAACATATACTAGTTCCCACTACACATGGAGACTGGGTGTAGTCCCATCTAGTTAGCAGTAGCCCAACAAACAGTAACACAGTAGCACCTTGCATCTAAAGTGAGAGAGTGGGAGATAGTGCACATCTCCCAACTCTTCTCACCAAGTAACACCTCTATTTACCAATGGAGTAACGACTGTATTTTTAAAAATAGTTTTTGGTTCATTAAAATTGCACCTATTCACACTGAATTTTTAGTTTATGGAATAATAAAAGTGAAGTTTTAGTTTAACCTGGGTCAAGATAGGTTTCATCGCCTGCTCAGGCATTTGTTGAATAATACGTATATATATATATATATATATATTGTAAGAGGGTGCAAGGTGTTGTATTTGATAGCAGGTACGTGTCACCGAGGTTGCTGGCCTCGGTGAGGTGAGAGCCGGGTTTTTGTCTGCAGCAGCTAGTGCTGCTCTGTTAAATAGCATGGCTGCAAAGCCGATCCGGGCCGGCTCTTACTGGGAGCAGCTAAAGAGTAGGGTGGGTGGCTGCTCCCCACGGTCCAGTCCATGTTTTGGGCTGGATATAAAACGCAGCCAGCAGCTGTGTCTGAGGGTGTGATTATCCTGGAGCCTGCAAACAGGGCTGAGGAATTCTCTGTCCTGGAGGAAGGAGCTCAGCAAGGTGGTGTTTCCCTGCGACCTGAAGGTGGAATCGCCTGCGGCTGAGCCGACTGCTAGGTGTGAACCCGCACCTAAACCACCCAAGGTGACTGGACCCTGTGTTGGCCTGTTTTTGTTTTGCCACAGTATTTCCGTTGTGTGTGAACTGTCACCAAGAGACTGCTTTTCATTTTATGGCGTGCAAGTGTGAATAAAACACTGTTTGATGCACCATCTGGACTCCTTGTTTTGCCTCTAAACTGCACCCGCACCGCTGTCTACCAGAGCGACTCCCACATTTGGTGTCGGATGCGGGCATGCGCAGTGAGGCTGGCGTGAACGCCCGAACTTTGTTTGCTGAGCAAAAGTGTATGTCCTATATTAGGCCGGCAAAGTTGCAGCCTGTGATTTCTGGCAACATGGAGGCTGCTGTAGAAAGCCCTCATAGAGGCTAACGTGCAGCAGCGGGAGACCAACCAGTTATTGCTGCAACATGTGATGGCATTACAGGCGGCAGGAGCGTCCCACCACGTCCATGATGCCCGGAAGCGGTCCGTGCGGCGATCCCAAAGATGACCCCGCAGACGGCGTGGAGACATACCTAGCCGTCTTTGAGAAGGTCGCCGTGAGGGAAAAGTTACCCCGTGACCAGTGGGCCGAGGTGGTTGCTCCGTTCCTGGCAGCCGGACCCCAGCAAGTTTTTCGATTTGGCAGATGTCCAGGCAGCTGACTACCCGACCGTGAAAGGTGAGATTCTAGCAAGACTGGGGGTGAATGTTTTGGTCCGGGCCCAGCGGGTGCATCAGTGGGAATTTAACCCGGCTGAACCCGCCAGACCACAATACTATGACCTGCTACATCGGTTGCAAAAATGGCTGCAGCCAGACATACTGACTCCCACTGCTATGCTCGACCGTCTGTTAGCAGATGTATTCTGGAGGTCTTTGCCATACCCTCTCCAGCACTGGATCGGCCAGGTATCCCCCACCAATGCCCTTGAGATGGTCGACCTGGTGGAGCGATATGAGGCCACCAGAAACCTGCAGGGGGTTCTTTTGGGAGGAGGCCAGTCAAACCCGGAAACCTCCACCCCAGTCCCGGCGGCGGCCAAACCCGCCCGGGATGTACCCCTGCAGATCCCTCCCCAGTAGTCTGCTGGCGGTGTCACGAGCCTGGCCACGTAAGGGCCGACTGTCCACAGTGGGGGAACCCATGGAGACTAATTATGGGTACCGGGCTTCCCTGTATGCCCGGAGACTGTGTGCGACCGGCACCCCGAGACAATAGACAATCGACATCTGTGCCAGGTGCAAATCGGGGATAACCTGGCAGTGGCGCTGTTGGACTCAGGGAGCCTGGTAACCCTGGTAAGTGCTGCCCTGGTACAGCCCACCCAGTATACGGGCCGGAAAGTTGGTGTGGTGTGTATACACGGAGACTTAAAGGACTATCCCACGGCTGTAATGTCTCTGTCCACGGCGGCCGGCACCTGGACTTGTGAAGTGGCGATCTCCACAAAGCTGCCCTATGAACTAATAATTGGGAGAGACTTCCCTGGTTTTCCGTCACTGTGGCCTGAGATGAAAGTGACTAATAGCCCTGAGACAGGGGTAACCCTAGCAGAGTGGCCTGATACCCCTGGAAGGCCAGAACCCTGGGAGCCCGAGTCTGAAGGGCCAGCGGTAGGGGTGACCACTGCTGCAGCGGTAGTGGGGAGACAACCCCACTGAGTGTAATGGTGGGAGACACGGAGGACTTGCCACCGGGGCCTGAGTTGGCAGACCTCAATGTCTCCGGGGAAAATTTTGGGACCGCACAACACCGGGACCAAACCCTAACCAGGGCCTGGGAGAATGTGCTGGAAATTGATGGTAAACCCCAGAAACCAGGGGCTGAATTAATGTTCCCACGATTTATTGTTCTGCAGGATATGTTGTATCGGGTGAACCAAATCCGAGGTGAACCTGTTGAACAGTTGGTGGTGCCCACAGCGTATCGCAAGCTTGTCATGGAGCTTGCCCACCAACATGTTCTTGGGGGACACCTGGGGTGGCAGAAAACCCAGGACCGCATACTGCAGCGGTTTTATTGGCCCAGTGTGTTCAAGGAGGTAGAGAATTATTGTAAGTCCTGTCCGACCTGTCAGATAACTAGCCCCCAGCCACATTTCCGTAGTCCTCTGGTACCTCTGCCAATTATTGAAGTACCGTTCGAGCGAATCGCTATGGATTTAATTGGGCCTGTACCAAAGTCTGCCAGGGGCCACCAACACATTCTGGTAGTTCTCGACTATGCCACTCGGTATCCGGAGGCGGTGCCTCTGCGACATACCTCAGCTAAGCTCATTGCCAAAGAGTTAATGGAGATGTTTTCCCGTGTGGGCCTGCCAAAAGAGGTTCTGACAGACCAAGGGACCCCTTTTATGTCCAAAGTAATGAGGGAACTGTGTAAATTGTTGCGTATAAAGCAGCTACGGACGTCCGTTTACCATCCGCAAACAGACGGTCTTGTTGAGAGGTTTAACCAAACTCTAAAAAATATGTTAAAGAGGGTGGTGTCTAGAGATGGGAAGGACTGGGACCTGCTTCTGCCCTATCTCATGTTCGCAGTGCGAGAGGTACCCCAGGCCTCTACTGGGTTCTCGCCCTTCGAACTGCTTTATGGCAGACACCCTCGGGGCCTGTTGGATATCGCCAAGGAAGCATGGGAACAACAGCCTGTCCCCCACAAAAGTGTCATTGAGTATGTCACCCAGATGCAGGAACGGATAGAAAGGGTGTTGCCGCTGGTCCGGGAGCATATGGAGGCAGCACAACAAGCCCAGAGTAGGGTGTATAATCGTCAGGCTCGGGTGCGGGGCTTCAATCCGGGAGATCGAGTGTTGGTTCTGGTACCCACCCTTGACAGCAAATTCCTAGCTAGGTGGCAGGGCCCCTATGAGGTGATCGAGAAGGTAGGGAAGTAAATTACAAAGTACACCAGCCAGGGCGGCGCAAGCCGAGCAGGTGTACCACGTGAATTTACTTAAGCCTTGGAAAGATAGGGACACGGCCGGCGACCACAGCCCCCGGCCAGGGCTTCTAGGTGAAAGGGTCCAGCCCCACAGTTCGAGGCCTGTGAAGCAGTAACCACGGTAAAATTGCAGACAGCCTGTCTTCCAAACAAGTTCAGGAAGTCAGGGAGTTCATCAGTCGGAACACGGATGTGTTCTCGGACCTCCTGGCCGCACGTCTCTCATCCAACATGACATCGTCACTGAGCCTCAGGCCAAGATCCGGTTAAAACCATACCGGGTACCCGAGGCTCGGCGACGGGCCATCGCGGAGGAAGTACAGTTAATGTTGAAGCTCGATGTCATTGAGGAGTCGAAGAGTGAGTGGGCCAGTCCCATAGTCCTAATACCCAAGCCGGATGGGACGTTGCGGTTCTGTAACGATTTTCGCAAGTTAAATGAAGTGTCCAAGTTTGATGCGTATCCCATGCCCGGGTAGGCGAGCTTGTTGAGAGTTTAGGGCAAGCCCGTTATTTTTCTGTGCTAGACCTCACCAAAGGGTACTGGCAGGTACCCTTAACGAGTCGGCTAAGGAAAAACCGCATTTGTTACCCCGCAGGGCCTGTATCACTACAAGGTGTTACCCTTTGGCCTGCATGGCGCCCCGCCACTTTCCAAGGTTAATGGACATAGTGCTGCGACCACATCGTCGGTGCGCCTCGGCCTACTTAGATGATGTAGTCATCCACAGCACCGACTGGGAAAGCCATTTACCCAAGGTGCAGGCGGTAGTGGATGCCCTGAGGAAAGCCGGACTGACCGCTAACCCAAAGAAGTGCTCCATAGGGTTAGAGGAGACAAAATATCTGGGATATGTAATTGGGCGGGAGTCATCAAACCTCAGGTAACCAAGGTAGAGGCCATTCGTAACTGGCCCCGACCGGTCACCACCAGGCAGGTAAAGTCGTTCCTGGGGATTGTAGGTTACTACATGAGGTTTGTGCCCCACTTTGCCACAATAGCAGCGCCGTTGACAGACCTGTTGAAGGGCGAAAGTCTGGGAGGGTTAGCTGGAGTGAGAAGGCGGAGGAGGCTTTCGCCGCGTTGAAGTCGGCCCTGTGTGGGTCCCGGTTTTGGTGACACCCGACTTCAACAAGGAGTTTGTCGTACAGACCGACGCCTCGGAGGTAGGCCTCGGTGCGGTACTGTCTCAGGAGGTCAACGGGGAAGAACATCCCGTTGTCTTCCTGAGCCGTAAGCTCAATCCCGCCGAGTCCAGATATAGTATAGTGGAGAGGGAGTGCCTGGCTATCAAGTGGGCACTCGAATCTCTCCGCTACTACTTGTTAGGGAGGAGGTTCCGTCTGGTGACCGACCATTCCCCCTCAAATGGATGAGTCAGGCCAAGGAGAGGAATGCTCGGGTCACCAGGTGGTTCCTATCTCTTCAGAATTTCAAATTCTCCGTGGAACACAGGGCAGGCCGCTTGCAGGGCAACGCAGATGCCCTGTCCCGCGTCCACTGCCTCACGTGTGTTCACCCCCTCAGGGTTGAACAAAGGGGGTGTGTAAGAGGGTGCAAGGTGTTGTATTTGATAGCAGGTACGTGTCACCGAGGTTGCTGGCCTCGGTGAGGTGAAGCCGAGGTTTTTGTCTGCAGCAGCTAGTGCTGCTCTGTTAAATAGCATGGCTGCAAAGCCGATCCGGGCCGGCTCTTACTGGGAGCAGCTAAAGAGTAGGGTGGGTGGCTGCTCCCCACGGTCCAGTCCATGTTTTGGGCTGGATATAAAACGCAGCCAGCAGCTGTGTCTGAGGGTTGTGATTATCCTGGAGCCTGCAAACAGGGCTGAGGAATTCTCTGTCCTGGAGGAAGGAGCTCAGCAAGGTGGTGTTTCCCTGCGACCTGAAGGTGGAATCGCCTGCGGCTGAGCCGACTGCTAGGTGTGAACCCACACCTAAACCACCCAAGGTGACTGGACCCTGTGTTGGCCTGTTTTTGTTTTGCCACAGTATTTCCGTTGTGTGTGAACTGTCACCAAGAGACTGCTTTTCATTTTATGGCGTGCAAGTGTGAATAAAACACTGTTTGATGCACCATCTGGACTCCTTGTTTTGCCTCTAAACTGCACCCGCACCGCTGTCTACCAGAGCGACTCCCCACAATATATACATATATATACACACACACATATATATACCCATACATAAAGATACATACACATATATATACATACAGTCAGTGCCCATGCATTGCGGACTGCAATGTATATACACACATAAATATATTAAATAAATGTGTATATATTTTGTATATAAATAAATATATATGTATATATACACGTGTGTGTGTATATATATATCATAGTTCCTGGCTAGTTGTCCTGCTTTCCCTGTTGGTTGCAGGTGGTGTGGCCTAACTGGCCAGTGGGCTTGGCTTAGCGGGTCAGCGGCATGGTGGTAGTGCAGGGGGGATGGGGATTGACTAAGTAGCTACTGCAGTAGGGACTCTGAAGTTTTTTTTATTACAGCTAGCTTCTGACAGGAATCAGCTGTTTGTAGAGAGGGAAGAAGCAGCTGAATCCTGTCAGTAGTGTTTTTTTTAATATTGAGAAATAAGCTATTTGAAAGGGGTTGTTCATCCCCAGGAACTTTTCGGGCAGCAAACAACCACCCCCATGAGTGTGTCTGGATCTTCAGAGGAAATTATACTTACCTGATCCATGCAGTTTTAAAGGCCAAAATCAGTGTGGATCATACAAGGAGAGGAAGTATAAAGGACAGAAAAAACTTCTCTTTTTTTAATTCACTTCACTTCATTTTAGTTTCCAAATCTGCATCGAGAAACCTGACCAAGTAGCCATACCCTTATGGATCTACAAGGGAATTGTGCACTTGCTGCCAGGTCTCCCAGCAGATTAGAATTGATCAAAAGCAATCCCATCAGCTAATGTGACCCATTTAAAGGGGTTATCCAAAATTGTTTTTTATTTTTAATGGACTCCCGTTCATGTAATTAAGCACTTTAACAGTGGTAATGCTTAAAATATTCCTAACGGGCCACGGCTGCACTCCATGCACTCCCCAGTGTACTTAGGTAGCAGGCACTTCCTGTGACCAGGCTAGGATCATGTGCCGAATGTACAGTACGTGATCCTAGAAGCGCCCGCAACCAAAGTACACTGGGGAGCGCAAAGAGTGCAGTGGTGGCCCGTTAGGAATATTTGCAACGTTATCACTGTTCAAGTGATTAATCACATAAATGAGGGGACCATTAAGAACTTTAAAAAAAAATTAAGGATAACCCCTTTAAGGCTGCATTCACACGTCCGTGGAACACGGACCGTGTGATACCGGACTGGCACCCTGCTTAGAGCAGGAGTGCACGGCGTCATTGCTCCCTATGACGCCGTGCGCTCCTGCACTAAGCAGGGTGCCAGTCCGGTATCACACGGTCCGTGTTCCACGGACGTGTGAATGCAGCCTAAGTCTGTTTGTCTTGTACTGGCCTTAATATTACTGCATATCTTAGTAGTTTACCATTAGATACATATAAATCTCTCACATATGCACAAAACATCAGCATTTTTACTTCTACTTCTACAATGTGAAAGTTTCTAGAAACTAAAAGCATGATGTGGAATTCAGTGAGTAAAGCCTATTTTAGAGAGACATTAGGCACTCTTCATTTTAAATTGCAAAATACATGCATCACAAGCCTATTTCAAAGCGAGCTTGTTGGCGTCATTCCTTGCTTTGCTACACTAATTCATAATTTGATAAATGATAAGTGGGAAAATACTTAACCCTGTATCAGACCTTCTTCTCAATGTTTTCCCTCTGTTCAAGACCAAAGGCATATCATAGTGGTGTTATCTGATGGGGTTTTGTAATCAACCATACATATAAACTTTCCAACTTATTGCCTTGTATAATAGACCATTTATGTACAAATCACGATGTTCCATTTTCTACTGAATACTTGACCATGAGTTGTCTTGCTGTGACCTGATGAACTTATATTACAGCTGATTTGCTGCTCACTGAACCCATTAGAATACCTGTGATATCTCTGTCTCATGTAAAAATTCTCTGATGCTGATGATGGCACTGAAAAGTGGCACGAATAATTATAAAGCCTGTAGGGACAGACACAGACAGTAAGCCCTGACCTAGAACCCAGCCTGCTTTTCCTACCTACTTGCAGTACAAGTCCTAGGAAGCAAGACCACATCTGGTCGACAGTCCCTATACTACTAAGGTGCAGAGAAACACTTTGAGACAAAATAACAGAAAAACAGTGTCGTAAGAAAAGAGGTCAGAACCAGACAGGCTATGCAGTACCAAATGAGAGACAGAGAGTGGTCAGAAGACCCGCCGAGACAAGAACCAGACGGACAACGCTGTACCAACTGAGAGACAGAGAGTGGTTAGTAGACAAGCTGGGGGCAGAGGAATGAGCAATCCAATCAGCGCAGAAAGCAGGAACACAGCTAGTGAGTCAGAGACTATCAATGGCACTGATGTATGGCCAGGAAGGGGTTTAAAAAGAGCATCGAGTCTCAGGATCAGAACCTGATTGTTACAAACCAGCAGGTGTGAACCCACTGTACCACGTGTCCGATCTCCTCTAAGGGCGTTGTCTAAGTGAACCCCTCGTCTTCACAGTATTCCTGATGGTGGGGATAGACTTTCCCGAGGGGAACACCAGGTCGCTACCTCTTGGGGAGGATTGGCACACGAGGCAGCTGGTCCAGGCGGACCAGGAGATACCTGAGCAAGGTACCAGAGGTACAGACATAGTCAGCAGGCCGAGTTGTAACCAGGAGCAACAGTGCAGGACCGAAGGATGAGGCAGAGGCGAAGTCAAACAAGCAATAGGTTAGGCTAGGCGGCACAGGTCAGGCAATCTGGGTCGGCAACAGGAAAGTCAAGACAAGCAGGCAGGGATCAAACAGGTAGCAGAGTCCATAAACACAAACACGGGTCAGGTACACAGGAACACAAGCAGATATCAGCAACCTTTGCAGGACACAAGGACCTTGACACTGAGGCATCTGGGAAGGGCCAATGATATACCTGCAGGAGGGCTTAGAATGGTCAGTGAGGTCACATGATCTAACCCATAAAGCACAGGAAGTGACATGCGTCGGCCCTTAAGGAAGTGCAGCAGAGAACAAGCAGCAAGCATGCTGTGGCCAAAGCTGAGAGGAAACTGTGAAGCGGATCCCAGAACAATCAGTACCTATAAGGACAGAGCCCAGGACTGCAGCGGTGAATGGTGAAGCACTGGCAGCAGATCACCGCTGAACACAGCGCCCGGGATCGTGGCGATAAGCAGGGGGACATCGGTGCACCGCAGCCGCTCTTACACTGATAGATAATGACTCAGGGATCTATAAGTCAGAAACAGTAGCAAACAGGAATACAGATCAGCTGAGCAATCAGCTCACTGCTAATCTTCTCCAGCACACGCCCGCTGATGCTGTGGTGTCACTAGGTGCATGGCTTAGCCATGGAACCCAGACAGGTACATTTGTGACAATAACATGGTGACTGATGAAAAGGTTTCGCAGTTTTCCACCGGAGGAGGATGAAGTCACCCGCTGATGCTGTGGTGTCACCAGGTGCATGGCTTAGCCATGGAGCCCAGACAGGTAAATTTGTAACAATAATATGGTGACTGATGAAAAGGTTTAACAAGGATGAAGTCACCCGCTGATGCTGTGGTGTCACCAGGTGCATGGCTTAGCCATGGAGCCCAGACAGGTAAATTTGTGACAATAATATGCTGACTGATGAAAAGGTTTTGCAGTTTTCCACCAGAGGAGGATGAAGTCATAGCTTGGATTGCATTGTGCAATTAGATTAATAGGGGTATCAAAAAAGTCTAATGTAATATTCAAGTGCATGGTTAAAACTCCAATCATTTACATTGTTGTTTTCCCTGCTGTAAAAACATGTATACAATACAAGAAAAGGGAGAATGCCACTGATACAATTTAAATTCTTACAGCGATATCTATATGCAGTGCACTGAAAACTTACTCTTTGTGGCTGATGCAGACTCTCCGGATTCCTCTCAAATGGTCTCTGTCACAAACAGCATCAATGAAACCATAAAAACAACAAAGTGCACACACTTGTTGGAGAGCAGAAGATATTGTGCTCGGGATCATGTGTGTATGTAGGCCAGATTAATGCTACTCACATACATGAGGACATTTCCTTGTCAAGCACTACTCCTTCTCCAGGATCTCAGAACCACAATCATATGCCATCGATCTAATAGCACAGTAGGCAGCCACCATATCCACCACAACAAATTCATCATAAAAGACACAATTAAAAAAAACATAAAATCTTGACGCATTTCGGAGTATCCCCCTTCATCAGGATCTATTACATATAATATTTACATACGTTTATTTATATCACTGTGTCTCATTCCTCCTCTACATTCTTTCCCAGTTAAGCCAGAACTGATGTATCAGCCTACATTCAAATAAAAATTAAAAAGTATGTATCCAAAATGATATTCTACATTGAAAAAACGGCTATTTGCCTACTAACAGTTGTGACTTTTCCCTCCTATTGTCCAAATCTATGACATTCAGTTCACCCTTTCTAATACTTCATTTAACCCATTCGGGACAAGCGTATTTAATTTGAATATCTAAAAAGTTTCCCCATTACCCATTGTCTTGAAATGGTGGAATGTATCTAGCAATCTGATCTGATAGGGTTACTTTCAATAAATCTGGATCACTTTGATGGTATACAGAAAATGTTTGGATACACTATCATTTTTATAGCCTTTTTTAATCTGAACTTATGGTTATTGGTCTTTACTCTGAGCACTGGCGTAGGGATCGCCATAGCAATGGCTATGGGGCCCTACGCCACTGGGGGCCTGGGCCGCCGGCTGAGGATTTAGGGCCGGCGCCACCCATAAGCAAGGTACACCACAGCGTAGAGCGCACTCTTGCTGGGGGCGCCGGCACCGCTCCTCCTCTCCCGGCGCCGCCTCCTAGCTAATTTATTTACTGCACTTGCCTCTGTGAAATTGAAGAGAAGCGCCGTAATCTTGCACACTGGCAGAAGCATCGAAGTGCGCATGCGCCGTCTTCCTGGCCTCTGTGAGATTACAGCACTTCTCTTCAATTACACAGAGGCAAGTGCAGTGAATAAATTAGCTAGGAGGCAGCTCTGGGCGGAGAGGAGATCTGTTGATGAACCCGCTGGGGGATCTGTGGATGACACTGATGGGGGATCTGTGGATGACACTTACGGGGGGAACTGTGGATGACACTTAGGGGGGATCTGTGGGTGACACTTAGGAGGGATCTGTGCATGACACTTAGGGGGGATCTGTGGATGACACTTAAGGGGATCTGTGGATGACACTTAGGGGGATCTAGGGTGGAGTGTGGGGATGTTGGGGTGGGAGGTCCTGGAGGGGTGTTTGGGTGGGAGCTCTGGAAAGAGTGGGAGGTCCGATAGGTATGTGGGGATGGGAGATCCAGGAGGGGGGGGGGCATAATTTTTTTTTGCTATGGGGCCCAGTCATTTCTAGCTACGCCCCTGACTCTGAGTGTATGTGTGGTTCCTCCTATGCATTTAGGACCACAAGGACACTCCAATACGAAAACCACATAGTCATTTCCACAATTAAGAAACTATTTTATACTAATTATTTCTTTGTTTTCTTGCATTATAATTATTTCCTATTGTTAGTGGTAATTTTCCAGCACTTACATTGGTCGTGACCAAACCCATATGCACCTATTATGGACAAAAATCCCATCTTTTTCCTATACTTTAGTTTGGATATGACATATCCTTTATTGTTTGTGATCTTCTAAAAAACATTTGTGAAAAATTCCCTATTTCCTCCTTTCAGGAAAAGGCCATTTTTCTATATTCCCCAATTTTTCATTAGGATTTCTCTCATCACAAGTGCCAAACCAAACTCCTCCTTTTGTGCGTTGCTCTTTGTTTCTTTTTTTTTTTTACATATTCTACAGCGCTTTACAGACATTAGCATCACACTGTCCCCAGTGGGGCTCACAATCTAGTTTCCCTACCAGTATGTCTTTGGAGTGTGGGAGGAAACCGAAGTATCCAAAGGAAACCTCTGCAAACACAGGAAGAACATACAAACTCCATGCAGATGTTGTCCATGGTCGGATTCGAAACCAGTGCTAACCACTAAGGCACCGTGCTGCCAACTTTCTTTTCAGGTATTCACTTTTATCTCATCCCTCTTGCTTTCTCTATTACCCCTTTTATCACCGATTTTGGATATTCTTTTTCTTTAAATTTTTTGATATTACTTTTACCTGCTCTTTAAAGTTTACTTCTTGACTAATGGATATTCCACTCTAGCGCCATACATAATGTTCCCTCCACCATAGTGCCAGTATATAATGCTCAACCCCCCACCATAGTGCCTGTATATTATGATCCCTCCACCCTAGTGCCAGTGTATAATGCTCCCCCGTCCTAGTGCCAGTATATAATGCTCTTTCCACCCTTGTGCCAGTATATAATGCTCCCCTACCCTAGTGCCAGTATATAATACTCTCCCCCCACCATAGTGCCAGTAAATAATGCTCCCCCACCCTAGTTCTAGTATATAATGCATCCCCCCACCCTAGTGCCAGTACATAATGCTCCCCCCACCCTAGTGCCAGTATATAATGCTTTCCTCACCCTAGTCCAGGGGTCAAGTCCTGGGAAAAAAAGTGTGGGAACTCACCCAAGTGCCTCCGCATGATGTCACAGCGCGCGGCGTTCGCAAAGGGCAGAAGAGGTCGGCTGGAGCAAGTACTGTATTTTTTGCCCTATTAGACACACCGGCCCATAAGACGCACCTAGGTTTTAGAGGGGGACAATAAGAAAAAAATATTTTTCATTACACCTCAGGTCAGACCACCAATCAGACCCCCAATGTTAATCAGACCTCAGCTAACAGCCCCAATAAGATCCCCAATGTTAATAAGACCCCAATAAGACCTCAGATCAGACCCCAATATGAATGACCCCCAATCAGACCTCAGATAATAGCCCCATGCCTCATAGCAGCCCCCAGTAGCCTCATAGCATAAATGACCCATGCCTCTCCATCAGCCCCCCTGTGCCTATCATCAGCCCCCCAGTACCTCTCATCAGCCCCCAGCAGATCTCATTAGCCCCCAGTGCCTCTCATCAGCCCCCAGTACCTCTCATTAGCCCCCCAGTGCCTCTATATCAGCCCCCAGCAGATCTCATCAGCCCCCAGTGCCTCTCATCAATCCCCCAGTGCCTCTCATCAGCCCCCAGTACCTCTCATCAGCCCCCAGTGCCTCTCATCAGCCCCCCAGTGCCTCTATATCAGCCCCAAGCAGATCTCATCAGCCCCCACTGCCTCTACATTAGCCCCCCAGTGCCTCTCATCAGCCCCCAGTACCTCTCATCAGCCCTCAGCAGATTTCATCAGCCCCCAGTGCCTCTACATTAGCCCCCAGTGCCTCTCATCAGCCCCCAGTACCTCTCATCAGCCCCCCAGTGCCTCTATATCATCCCCCAGCAGATCTCATCAGCCCCAGTGCCTCTAATCAGCCCCCAGTGCCGCTAATCTGCCCCTAGTGCCCCTAATCAGCCCCCAGTGCCTCTAATCTGCCCCTAGTGTCTCTAATCTGCCCCTAGTGCCTCTTATCAGCCCCCAGCAGATCTCATCAGCCCCCAGAGCCTCTTACCAGCCCCCAGGGCCCCATTCACTAGCGCCCAGTGCCCCATCCACCAGCCCCCAGTGCCCCATCCACCAGCCTCCAGTCAGTGCCTCTCCATTCAGCCCATAAAATATGAAAAAAAAAAAAAACTTACCTCTCCACGCTCCTCTTCTACTGCTGTCGGCTGTGAAGGCTGCGCACGGAGTGACGTCACAGAGCGACTCACTCCTGTGCACAGCCTTCACAGCCGACAGCCGAGGACCAGAAAGCGCTTCCTGATCCTTTCGCCCTGAAAGGGAACAGCGTTCCTGCCATGAAAAAAGTGCAGGAACGCCGTTCCCACGCGTTCCCCCTCGACTCGACCCCTGCCCTAGTCCCAGTATATAATGCTCTTCCCCACCATAGTACCAGAATAAAATGCAGTCCCCCACCCTAGTGCCAGTATATAATGCATTTTATAATGCATTTTATAATGCATAATGCCAGTATATAATGCTGTCCCCCACTATAGTGGCGGTATATAATGCTGTCCCCCAACTCTAGCGCCAGTATATAACGCTCTCCCCACCTTAGTGGCAGTATATAATGCTCACCACCCCATCCTAGTGTCAGAATATAATGCTCCCCCAACCCTAATGCCAGTATGTAATGCACCCCCTCCCCAATAGTGCCACTATATAATGCATCCCCCTCCCCTCTGTAATGCCAGGTATACATGATGCTCTCTGTACAGTCTTGCTTAGGGGGGGGGGGGGGGGGGGGGGGACACTTACCTCACTTCTGTTCTCCCGCCGCCACCTACGATGGATGTGAGTCCCGGCACAGGCAGTCCACATGACATCACCGCTCCTGCACTGGGTCTCGCACAATGACGTGGTCATGCGAGACCCAGCCCAGGAGGTCGTTGTGACCTCTTGCACCACTCTACTGCCTCATAGGCAGTGATACTTAACAGCTGCGGATGCGGCCATAATTCGGCCCCCTCTTATGGGTAGCAAGATAGCTCCCTAGACGGGTGTCTACCCCTCAACCCGGTCCTGCTGGATACTTTATTAAAAGTATTATTGTCTCACGCGACATTGAACCGAACCTTATTGCTGATTAAATTGGTAATTGGAGTAGTAGTATTAGAGATTATCTAGCTAAGAAAAAGAGAAATCATCGTTTCATCTTATAACTGTTAGAAACAGATCATGTGAAATAAATCTTACATATGTGCTGCTAACTGCATTGCTGCCATCTTGTGGAAGTTATATGTAGTGCATACACAATGAGAGTCATTCTTGCAGTTTTATAATCCCTCTTCCTTCAAATGATAGGAAAAGCTTGATGTTTTGGCACATCTCTGTTTTCTTCCATTACACGTTTTAGCTGATAAACTCATCATTACAGGATCATTTGATGTCTCAATCTAATTAATACTTTAAACACATGTCTGGTGCCCATATATCAAAGACGCTGTGCATAGTATGGAGAAAGTGTTTTTTGTTGTGATTGTGAAGTGTGTATGAATGGATAGAGATGTTAAAGGAAGGTCGCACAAGTGTCAGCTAGGAAGAAGGAGCCCGCCTACGACTATCAACACAACTGAGGGTGCATGTAAACTGATTCTGCTACATAGACGAGTGACAGTGGATTATGCGGCAAATTATTTGCAAATCGGTCATGGCTTTACAAATAAGACTGCGGTGCATTTGTGGCTCTCAGCTCAGCCTAAAACAAAGCTTGTTGACATATGTAAAATTGTATTGAAAAGCAGGGAGATTATGTAAAAAAGTAATGTATTTGTCTTTTCAGAAAGTTGATTTAAATAAATTCTACAGCCAGAGTGCAGTGACTCACCCTCGTAGAAAGGGGTATTCCAGCCGCAAACATATACTGATCAACCATCACTTTAAAACCACTGACAGATTAAGTGAATAACTGAATATTTCATTACAATAGCAAGTGAGTAGTCAGTTTTTGAAGTTGATGTCTTGGGAACAGGAATAATGGGCAACAGCAACAATCTGAGTGACAAGAGCCACATTGTGAAGGCTAGATGCCTGAGTCACAGGGTTGACAACCAGAATTTTTCATTTTTCTGGACAGCTTATCCCAAAATCACGGACAGCCAATATTTGTTATGGATGAATTGGAAAACCATAATGAATGATAAAGATTATACGTAATCCATGTCTATAGCTCAATATACTGATAAGAATCCATTATCAGCATTTACTGTGAGCTGTAAAATGATGATAATTACCACCAAAATAATCTAGTCAAATACCATCAGCCTAAAAAAAAAAAATCACAGACATATCTATTTTTTTTCACGGACAAGGAAAATAGTCGCCTATTTTATAGCCTATCCATAAATTCCTGGACTGTTGGCAACACAGAGCACTGACAAAATGGGAGGTCTTGTGGGGTGTTCTCAATATGTCATGGTTAGTAGCTATCAAATGTTGTGCAAGGAAGGACAAATCGTGAATTGGTGACAGAATCATGAACACCCAAGAATCGTTGATGGAGGGCGTCTAAAATTTTTATGAGCGAGCACACGGGTTGGCAGGTTGTCTTGGGACCTGCATTCAAAGAAGGGTCCTCCCTCCTTGCTAATTTTTGACTATTTATATCAGATTATTTGTTGTGTATCTTCAGATGTTTGTACCAAGTGATTATTTGTTGTTATTTAGAGTCAGAGATGGCTGCTAGGAGACCCTTGGCCCTCAAGATCTGTCATGTCCAGCACCTCTTTGATATTTTTTTTTGCTGTGAGAAGGAGCATTTAACCCCTTCAAGACATATCCTGTGTATCTATGGTGGATATCTTTAAAGAGGGTGCCCACTATTTTAGACAGCAGACACATGGCATTTCTTTAAAGGTGAACTCTTACTTTGCAGAGTGGCTGTTCCATCACTAAACAGCTTGTAGCACTAACAGAAAACTTGGACACTATCAAAACTTCGAGACTTTGACAGCCACTGGAGGTCCACTAAAGTCTATCCACATCTAGACACCCCAGACACTAATCTATCATCCACTTGTGGTGCCCAAAATGTCACAAGCGTTTGTGCAATAACAGCATGCAACTTTTTGACACCAATTTTTGGCACAGAGGGTATGATAAATTTCCTTCAGATTCCCCAGCAGGAACTGTTGGTTGCCTAGAACTCCAGCTCTGCAATGAGCATGTTAAACAACTGGTGCTCTGAACCAGGGTCTAGAATAACAGGAATCCCAGATGAAAACTTACAGTCTCAAATAGTTCCACACAGTAATGTGCTGCTGGTACATTAGGTGCAATCAGTATAGCAGGTGCCCTCTGGTCTTTTTTCTCCAAGGTTTGTGTAGGCTGCTGGACCTTGTGGCTGCTGTTTCTGGCTGTAGGGCCCACGATGGATGAACCTACTTTATTGGTCATTCAAGCCTGCAGAACACAAAACACTTGGTATGCTGTAAAGAAGAAAAGACCATTGCTGCTTCCCCACCGGTCTCCCCCGTTGACTCTGCAGTCTTTCTCCAGGGTTGTCATTGCAGTTATGCCCAGCTCTCTCCTACGCTCTGACTATGGACCACAATATCACTGGTGCCTTGTCCCTGAACCCACCTTCTTTCTCTGCCTCTTGTCCCCTGAATTTCTCCTCCTAACAGTCAGCACTCAACTGTGTTCATTCTGTGTCCTCAAATACAGGTTACATAACTTAATATTCGTCTTGGGGAAACTGCCTGAACTGGTCGTAGTAATACAGCGAACCTTTTTGAAAATTGCCGAAAAAATGTTCTTCTCTCAAACAGAAGCTATTATAACCAGGAGTTAGGAATAATGAAAATCAATGTCTAAATGGGTGTTGGTCTTTTCAAAGAGGTGGTCTTTTTAAGAGATTTCACTGTAATATTATTTCGCTTCAATTTATTTCTCATATTAATGAGTAGATTTTGAGAGCCACATCTAGTCTCATAAAGAAATATAATGTGAATATTTTATGTTAAAGGGAGTCTGTCAGCAGTTTTGAATGATGATAGTCTAGAAAGGTGCAGAGGAAAGCAGGACAAACATACATTTTGTGGAGCTTTTATTATCAGGAGTAGTCTGAATATTAACTTGCATTCTTCTCTGGTAAGTGCCCATTTGGTGAAGCTTCCCTGTGGAGTTCTCTCTTTATTGAGCTGCTTCAAAACCCCTTCCCTCTGCTCTGAGTGACAACTGCAGTGGTCTTCTGGTTGGATGCTATAGCTGTCACTCAGAGCAGAGAGGAGGGACTATGAAGCAGTTCATAGTGAAGAACCATCTTCTGGGCACTTGTGCACTACTCGTGATAAAGGCTCTACAAAAGGTATGTTTGTCCTGATCTCCCCAGCCTATGGCGCTGTCTGTAGTTTTGCGTGTTTAATGTAATGAAATTGTGCAACTTTCATATTTACTTTGTTTCAGTTCATCATTTTAAACTTCCTGATAGGAAGAATTACTGATAGTTTACGGTCTACACTGCTCACAATCAACAAATGTATATATCTTATATACAGTATATAAAAATTAATTTCTGTCTGTCTGTTGTCTGTCTGTTCTTTATGCATGTCCAAACGACTGCACCGATATGCACCAAATTTGGCACATAGGCACTGTTCCTGAGATATTCCCAAAAATGTATTAGCCAATAGGAGCTCGGAGCGTCACTCAAATTCTAACTACCATTCACACAGTCACATGACCCTTATTATCCAATAGAAGCTCGCAGGTCCTTCAATTACACCAGATTTCTATAACGACTCAGCCATTTTTCTTCACTGTTAGAGGTCACTGTTAAGGGGGCAAGGTGCTATGGATCTCACATTTTAAGGGGGCAGGGTGCTGTGGAAGTCCTATATTAAGGGAAAGTGGTGCAGTGGGGGGGTCACTCTTAAAGGGCAGGGACCCTGTGCAGGTCAATGTTAAGGGGGCGGGCCACTGTTGAGGTCACTGTGGGGGCGGGGTCACTGTTAAGGGGGTGGGCCACTGTGGAGGTCACTGTTAAGGGGAGGAATGCTGTAGAGGTCAAAGTTAAGGGAGCAGGGTGCTGTGGGAGGAGTCACTGTTAAAGAGGCAGGCTGCTGTGGGGGTCAATGTTAAGGGGGCCATGGCCCTGTGGAGGTGACTATTAAGGGGTAGATCGCTGTGGAGGCTCACTGTAAAGGGTGTGGTCCACTGTAGAGGTCAGTGTTAAGGGGGCAGGGTACTGTAGAGGTCAATGTTAAGGGGACAGGCACTGTGGATTTCACAGTTAAGGTGGCGGGGTACTGTTAAAGTCAATGTTAAGGGATCGAGGTGCTGTAGAGGTCACTGTTAAGGGGCCAGGCTCTGTGAAAGTCACTGTTAAGGGGCAGGGTGCTGTAGAGGTTACTTTTAAGGGGGCAGGTCATTATGGGGTGACTGTTAAGGGGGTCGGCTACTGTGGAGGTCACTTTTAAGGGGCAGACCACTGTGTAGGTCAGTGTAAGGGGGCAGGGCATTGTGGAGGTAATAGTTAAGGGGGCGGGATTCTGTGGAGATCACTTAAGGGGGCGGCCGCTATAGAGGTTACTGGTAAGGGTATATACTTTAGAGGTCACTGTTAAGGGGGAGAGGTGCTGAGAATGTCATTTTTAAGAGGGTGGGCCTCTGTGGAGCTCACTGTTTTTTAAGGGGCAGGCTGCTATGAAGGTCAGAGTTATGGGGGTGGGCTGCTCAGGAGGTCAATATTAAGGGAGAGGGTGCTGTGAAGTGTCGGTGTTAAGGGACCGCTTTGGAGAACACTGTTATGGGGGCAGAGGGATGTGGAGGTCAATGATAAAGGGATGGGCTGCTGTTAAGGTCGAAGTTAAGGGGGTGGGCTGCTGTGGAGGTCACTGTTAAGGGGGCGGGGTGCTGTAGAGGTCTCTGTTATGGGGAACACTGTGGATATTTTTTAATCTCACACACAAACCTTAAATAAAATAGATGAAATATACCCGTGCAAAGCCTGGTCAACCTGCTAATTATATATATATATATATATATATATATATTACACACACACACATACATATGCACACACTATCTATCTATCTATCTATCTATCTAATATCTGTCTATGTACATTATCTACCTACAGTATTTATTACAATATAGAGTTGTATGATCACAAAGTGTAACCTAAAACTTGATACATCTGCGGAAAAAGACCTAGCTACTAAAGTACAGTATCATTCATATATCCCAGCACTGCCTTGAAGCAGAATGCCTAATATAATTGTACTGAAGCAGCAAATGAGTTAATAAGAATTAATTTTAGATTAAATGAACAATGACAAAATGATGACAAATCAGCATATTGTAATTATATCCTTATTTAAATATTTAACCAATCCCTAATGATCTCATAAAAACGCGTAGGGCTGAATTACTTTTTAATGAAAATATTCATGAGATCATTACTGTCTGGCTTCAAGGCACAAGCAGCCTAGCCTACTAGACATATAGCTCTGTATTCCACAGACATTGCAAAACCAAAGGTTAGTGCTTGAAATCTAGATGTAAATTGTGTCCTGAAGACACAACATTTGCTAAACATGTGGTGCTTTCTCATCTATATTTCTTCTGACTTCTCTAGCATTGCCAAAAACTGGTATTGCATACAAAAAAGCTTTATAAGTACCTGGTGTTTTGTGAGCAATGGTTACTGGATGGAGTGGAGGAGGAAATTGTTTTTAGATTGTTTTAGACAGTTTGAGGCATCAATGTGAGGAAAGGAACTAAAGAGCATTAAAAGTGCATTACATTGCTGACCCCACAGAGCTGTGGCTTACAGTAGGCATTGCTGTAATATACATAGGCTCTGTATACAATGTAAGACATTTGTACAGTGACATACAGTAGTTCTGTATAACATGGTTACATCTCTGTGAAATCATTTTGTGTTGCTGTTCTATTATATAACATAGCCTTTAATATTCCTATTAAAATAGATATATATATATCTATATAACCCAAAAGGTGTAGTTAACACAAATCACAAAAATAAACAATAATGTCCAAAAATAAAGATATCAAAAAAATCAAAAAAGGTAGGGAATAAAGTATCTGAGACGCACCCTATATATTAAATGCCCTGCCTAAAAACGGAATGGCCACCCCGATAGGGGTGATCCCGTGTCAGGAACCTCCTGTACACCCTAGGATGGCCCTGATCAGGGGATGTCCAACTAAGAAAATTTGGTGTTAGATATCAATTATAAGGAATGAAAAGCCAAAGTTAAAATACACAAAATAATAAACAGAAATATGCCAGTATCCTATTATCTCAAAAATGGTAGGGTGGTTAAATGTAGATTAGTAAATGATATGTAGCAGAGCTCAGTATAATAAGGTTAGTAGAGAAACGTTAGTAGTATAGGGTATAATGTGGTCAATGTTGAGAAGATGTCCCTGTCCCAACACATTTCGCTTCTTAATTCTGGAGGCTTATCAGGGGACTAAATTTAACTAGGTTTGAAAATAATAGGTAAGATAATAAATAAAATAGATATATAGATAAAATGAGAAGATATATTCCACCAAAATAGTTCCTTATGGATGATAAGCAAGACGCCTAGATATAAATAGAGGGACGCAGCAGTATTATCCAATTCTGATATCAGTATGATCAAAAGACCCAAATGAGGCACTGTTAATTATCGATATCCATTGGTAATGGGTCCACAGTGGGGGGATGGTAAACCTTCGTATTATTGTTACTTATATAAGGTGTACCCGCGTGCCACAAAGGTAAGAGGGGATTGGGATGGAGGGCCGTACATTTCGGTCAGAGTCCCGGTGTGGAGAGCGTCCGTTGCTGGTGCTAAAGGGTGGTAGTCTGTGACATACTACGGTTTCTATACCCCTTTAGTTTATATTACCTTCTGACAGGTCATTGGTCAGAACTGTTCTATTATATAACCCTGGGGACTGTGAGCCCCACCTGTGAGCAGTGTCTGGTTAGACCAGTGGGTAGGGTAACCTCCATTCCCCATGAACTCCGGTTGGTGGTATGCATTTACAGTTTGTGGAACACAATCAAATTCGCAATGTTGCTATGAAGGTGAAGACTACAGGACATAAAGTTGGTGGTATAGTAGTTTGTGAACATTCTCCTGATGAAGGGGTTATTTGTGACCCCCAAAATGCCTTGAGCAATGCATGTGACAATAAGGCCTCATGCACACTACCATATCCGTTTTGCAGTACACAAATTGCAGATCTACAAAATACGGATGCAGTCCATGTGCTTTCCGCATCCATATGTCCTTCCACATGTCCTATACTTGGCTGCAAAATGTAGACCAGGGATCCATTGAAATCAATAGGTCTGCAAAAAATGCAGATGTGAAAAAGGACAGTATCCACATCATCTGTTGAGGGAGAGTTGGAAGCTCTGCATACACTTTAGTAAGTCAGTAGAACCCACCGTCTTCGGCGGGTTCAGCTGCGACAAGACTAATGCATATGGAAGCTTTAGTCTGCCAAACACCTTTCAGGCTCCTTCCTCAGGGGCTATTAATTCAGTAAAACATGAGGCTTCTAAAATTTTCTACAGGATACCAGCAAGCCATATTAAGTACAATATGTAATACGTGTATAGAATACCTGTCACTGACAGCAGATTAGTAACTTGTACGTCCATACTCACCTCCATTCCTCCACTATGCACCTACAAATCGGCCATGGATTTCATTAAGAGGACTTCACCTGAAGTCCTCTCCATTATGTGCGCATGCACAGGAGTCCTCTCAGTGCATGCCATGGCTGGTTTGCAGGGGCATAGAGAGGGAATGGGATGTGTCTCGACATACACATTAGTAATCTGGAGCCAGGTGTTCTATACATGTATTACTGTACTTATTAGGTCCTGCTGGTGGTGACAGATCTGGTCTATTGTGTAGCAGACAAAGCTGGTACTTCAATGGGAGCAGCACTGCAGTCTCCTGCTCGATTCACTACACAATGGACAGGGCTGTGTAGTTCCGCTGCCAGACCTGAAAAGGCTGATCGGCAGGGTGCGAGGTATTGGACCCCCATCAATCAGATATTGACGGCCCATCCTGAGGATAGGCTATCAATATTAAGCTTGAACTATTATGTCAAAAAACTATCATGCACTGACTCTGGTTTGTACATTAAAAATAAGAAATACAAAAAAAAGTTGTGGTGGCCCCCAAGACTGTGACAAGGACAAGCTGTTTCAGTTCCCATTATAATCTGGCCCTTCTTTTGGCATATCTGATTTTATTATAAATATATTCCTAATGCCTAAAGCTCTATGTAAATGAATCCAGGACAGTCCAATTCTATACATGCTAATTTCAGATAGTTTGTGGTCATATAAACTATGAACAAAACCTAATGCGACAGATTTATAGTACTGCTGTCATGCTAGCCAGGGACCACTAACACATCCTAGCATATTGCCCTTGGTTCATAAAGTAGCTGAAAAACATAGCACTGTGTAATACATTTCACTACATTGCCAAAACTCCCAAAGTGTCATTTTGCTTTGTTTCCCAGTTTTTTTTTGTTGTTTCCCTGTAGTAATCAAATGCGAATAAAAAAATTATAATAACGTTAACTTTTGTTAGTTTTTCTCAATAGAAGATATGGAAATGTATAACTAGCATTTAGCATCTATGCGCATAAAAAATCCTTGATATACTTAGTATCTGTGACAGCTATGTTCCTCAATTCCCACATAAACAGCCAAGCTCAAATTAACTGAGCACACATGTTTATTTCAATAGGAATAGAAGATTAGCAGCTGCTAGACCCAGCTGACACCGCTTATCTACTTAGTGAAACATACAGTAGGTTGAAATGCAACATGTCCGCTTAAGGTGAAAATCTGCTCAGGCTGGGTTTCCATGTTCACTTTTATTATGTACGATATGTTTCGCCCTATAAGACGCATCTCTCCATAAGACGCACCTAGGTTTTAGAGGAGGAAAATAAAAAAAATGTTCTTTTTATCAGACCTCAGATCAGATGCCCAATGTTAATCAGACTTCCTATCAGACTCTCAATGTTAATTAGACTCCAACTCAGACACCCAATCAGACCTCAGATGAGACCCACAATGTAAGGCTACATGCACACGACAGTGAAAAACGGATATGTGATGTACATTTTTTTAACGGCCATCACAAGTCCGTTTTAAGACCAATGGTAGTCTTTGGGATTATTTACACGGCAGTTTTTTTGACTGTCAGTAAAAAATGGACGTAAAAAAATAGAACATGTTCTATCTTGTCCGTTTTTCACTCACATACTGCCCCCATACAATTGAATGGGTCAATTTTTAATATCCGTTTCTCAGAAAGTCATCAATGAAATAAACGTCTGTAAAAAATGTCAGTTTTTAACAGCCTTTTTTTCACGGTTGTGTGCATGAAGCCTTAATCAGGCCCCCAATTAGACCGCAGATCAAACCCCCAGTGTTAATTGGACCCCAGCTAACACCCACAATAAGACCTCAGATCAGAAGGACAATGTTAATTAGACCCCAGCTCAATTTTAATCAGACCTCGGATCAGATAAAAAAATAATAATAATAATCAACTCACTTCTCCTGTTCCAGATGCGGATGCCACCGCCACTCCTGAGTCTTCCTGCCACGCTGTGACCCAACGTCGCACAGCGCACAGAGCAAGCCTATTTCATCACACAGTGCGCAAGTCACAGCACATCACCGACATAGGAAGACCAGAGAGCGCTTAGTACAGACAGCATTAGGAGCGCTGTATTCACCGCTCCCCAGTCCCATTGCCCTATAAGACGTAGTGCCATTTTACCCACACTTTTGGGGAGGCAAAAGTGGGTATTATAGGATGAATCAAAGCCAGGAGTGGAATCAAAAAGAGAAGACTCAGTCTTTCCGTTATATGTGTCCTCAGGTTATGATCTGTTCCTGGCTTCACAAAACAGCACAAAAATACCTGAACGTAGAAACCTTGCCATAGAGTTCGGATTTACAAATTTAAAGAGCAGTGTTGCGAAGTAACTTGCCCTGCTGTGTGATTAGGACAGGTTTTGTGTGTATTAATAGGACAGCAGACATTTTATTTCTCCTAATAATTGTTCCCTAGACAAAACAAACCAATAAAGCTAATGAAAGGGATTTGGGAATATATTTATCATAAAGTAATATTTAGGTATTTTTATTGTCTTAATTCCCGGAGAACCCCTTTAATTGCATGATCCTGTTAGTCAAGGAGAGGGTGACATGGAAAAATGGAGGAGCTGAGGTTCACTGAGGTCTAGGGCCCGACCCTCAGTGAACTGAAGCCCTAATTTACATACAGGAGAAAACTCAGTTTTCTGCCATCCAAGTATCCCTTTAATCAGTCGGATCAACCCTACCAAGCAGTATGCCTAGTTTAATACGGTTGATACTGCTGACAGTGCCTCTTTAACTGCCCATTTGCATAGTGATTAACCCTTTCTCAACATGTGCCGTACATGTATGGCTCATATCAGGTCTTTAAAGACAGAGCCCGGGAGCCTGCTGTTTTACACAACACCCGAATTACACCAATCACAGACTTTTAACCCCTCAGGTGCCGTTGCTCCCCCAAACTGAAATCGGGGGAGCCGTTTGTTTGGTGTTGCAGCCTACACTGATGTGAGGGCTTTATAGGAACATAGCTAATCTCTCGTAGACTCTTAAATATATATATATATATATATATATATCACCCACTTCCACCATATTAAAAATAAAAAAGCAGTAACAAAATAAAGATCATAGGCATGGCCATATCCCAAAATGCCTCTACTAAATGGAAAAAAACTCAAAATGGACGAATTGCCATTTTTTTGTTGATTCTAAAAAAAATAAAAAATCATACCACAAAATAGTAACAATAAAAACTAAGAGCCCTCACACAACTTCGTAGACGCAACTATAAAAAAAAATTATTAGGGTCAGAATATGGCGATGCAAAGAAAATTTTATTTTTTTCTACAGTTTCTTTTCCAGTATTAAAACACAAGAAAATACTGTAAAACTAATCTAAATGTAGTATCTCTGTAATTGTACTAACCTGGAGAGTGAAGTTGGCATGTCAGTTTTACCGCGTAGGGAACGCCATAAAAACATAACCCATAAAACTGACATAATTGAATTTTTTTTTGTAGTCCACTCAATTTGGAATTTTTTTCCAGCTTCCCACTACATCGTTAATAAATTAGGCAAATCCTTCGGCAGCGCACTGGGAAAACAAAGACCATTGTAAAAAAAACTGGTCTGGTTGACACACAATGTTTATCCCCATTCTGAGAGAACAACTCAACTTAGTACAGAGAAACTATATAGACCATCATTACTTTAAGACATGCAGGTGAGTCACTCCAGACAATTTCCAGAACTTTGAAGGTATCCTCAAGTGCAGTCATGAAAACCATCAAACACTATGATGAAACTGGCTCTCACAAGGATTGCCTCATGAAATGAAGGCCAAGAGTTACCTCAGCTGCAGAGGATAAGTTCATTAGAGTAACCAGTCAGAAACTGATAATTAACAGCACCTTAAATTAGAGCCTACATAAATGCTTTACAGACACATCTCAACATCAATAGTTCAGAAAAGACTGAGTGTCAGGCGTTTATGGTCAAATTGCTGCAAAGAAGCCACTACTGAGGAACAAGAAGAAGAAGAGAATTATTTGGTCCAAGAAACACAAGGAATTGACATTAGCCAGTGGAAATCTGTAATTTGGTCTGATAAGTCAAAATTTTTTATTTTTGCTTCCAACTGCCATGATTTTGTGAGATGCAGAAAAGGTCAGTAGATGGTTTCTACATGAATGGTTCCCATTGTGAAGCATAAAGAAGGATGTGTTATGGTGTTAAGGTATTTTGCAGGTGAAGTTGTTGGTGATTTATTCAAAACTTAAGGCACACTTAACCAAGATGGCTACCACTGCATTCTGCATAACACCGAAACATTGAATGCCCGACACCATAAAGTGCAAAATAAAATATACCATAAGACTAGCAATAGCACCAATGTAACACAAACAAGGAAGAAAATAGGAGAGGACCGCAGGGTCAGCACATGAAGGGTACACACACACAAAGTGCATAATAACAAGCAGACAACACTCCAAGGCTTATGGAAATCAGTGCTAGCCCCAGGACAAAAAGTCCTGTATAAAGGCAGAACAAAAGCTAAAGAGTGATGCAAAGTAGTAAAGTATACCCTCCACAAATGTGTTGATCCTGCGGTCGCCTCCTCCCAACGCCATTTCGCCTAGACCGGCTTCTGCCGGGGAAGAATTTTATTTTTTGTCATAAGTTAGTGGAATATGAGACTTTGTAAGAAAAAACAGCGTCTGATATGCGATTCAGATGCCCTATTTTTAACAACTACAGCCTGCCAGCGCATGATCAGCACTGGCAGGCTGTAGTTAAACTTCCTTCCGTCACGATCCTGTGAGCGCGAACGAGGGACATCCCGGCCGCCCGCAGGACACATCCCTGCGTTAGGCGGTCGGGATGTGGTTAAGGTAGAATATTTTATATTGATTGATCTTGCTAAGTTAAGTAGACATAAATATCAAAAGATTTTTCTAGGTAGAATATTATTCTTGGTTACTCGGGTCTGGTTCTCACAATATATTCCAGATGTAAATACCTGGATAAATTTGGTCAACAAGGTTAAAAACTATGAGAATATCCTATATAAGCAAAGAAATGCTCATGAGAAGTGGATTAAGACATGGGAGGCCTGGAGTTTTGGAACCTCAATGGTATATTTAGCTTGATTTTTTGTTGCTTTTTGAGATCTGAGACACATCACAAGGTTAAGGGGGAGGGGTGGGAACTGGTGGTTTATGGGGAAAGAAAAGTATAATAATATGGAATTCTGATTTTGTACTAAAATTTGAACTGTACTTGTTTTATTTTAATAAAGATATTAAAACCTATTAAAGGCATCTACTTCATGAAGGTGACTGAAAGAATGCCAAGAGTGTGCAAAGCTGTCCTAAAAGCAAAGGGACCACTTTGAAGAATCTAAAATATAAAACATATTCTGACTTAACACTTTTCTGTTTCCTACTTAATTCCATGTGCATTACTTCCTTATTTTTATGTCTTCAATATGAACCTACAATTTGAAGAATAAAAAAAAGACAAGAAAAACATAATAAAAGGTTTGTCCAATTTTTGGACTGGTACCTGTATATCTATTATTTATTTATTTATGTATTGCAATAAAGGTTAAAAAAGTGTATTTAAACTAAGTAATAATGGGACCAATGAAATTACCAATTATACACAGTCAAAAACAGAAGTAATTTGGCCTTGTCTCTAATAGTAATCAATGGTAATGACATAGAAGCACAGTACAGACGTCAATAATGTTTCCAAGTAATTGTGTTTTGGAAAAACAAAGAACAAAAATAGTTTTCTGTAATAGTACGTAATTTACTGTTAATCGAGAAACCTTAAAATGAACAGCAGAAAAATAGGTAACAAACTATTCACTTCAAACATTACTCTGAGACACAGGCAATGGCAGTATATTCACTCTACTCTGCAGGAACCTAAAGGGAAATGCTATTAGTTCCTTAAGGGGCATCTCGTCAGCAGAATTGTACCTATGAAACTGGCTGACCCGTTGCATGTGCGCTTGGCAGCTGAAGGCATCTGTGTGGGTCACACATATTAAAGGGTACCAACACAGATGCCTTCAGCTGCCAAGCGCACATGAAACAGGTCAGCCAGTTTCATAGTAACAAATCTGCTAACTTATGGCAATATGTGAAGATTGCCATAAATGAACAATATAGGTAGTTAATATGATTGAAGGTAGCTGTCACTCGACATTGGTGCCAGGAATTAACCTTGTTTTCTTTCGTTTGAAATGTGGATCAGGTGTAAGCAAGTCATAGTGCAGCGAGTGTCCCTGTTCCACTGCTCTCCACTTTGTTGTCCTGGTCCGACATACAAGGATTAGCTGTAAATGCCTGCTCAGCAAATCACTTGTAGGCAATTCCAGTCATTTCCTTTGTATCAAGCCTGCTACAAGAAGTGGGGAGCAGCTGGGACCGAAGCAGTGTTGGAAAAGCAATGGCCAGGGGTAAAGGGTGAGTAATGCTTCTTTTTTATTTTTTATTCCTCGTGGACATTTTTGAAAAACTTACATATGAATTTTTTGAATGTATTTTCTGTCTCTGTTACTTAAACTAGTTAGATCAGAGTCTGCCATGTGAACAGGAAGTCAGTTTCTCTATACATTCCTATGAGAGCCTCGATGTCAGCCTCATAGGAATCATTAGAGAATCTGACGCTGTAGGATCCAGCAAACTGGGAGCCATACTATTATGAAAAAACTACATAAACTATTATGTATACCACCACACTTTCAAATAGACAATTTTTTTTCTTTGTGACACTTTTAGTTCGCAATATACATTTTATATATATATATATATATATATATGAAAAACCATCACTTTATGCACATGCACTTTGTTTATTTCTCTGCACATACATCAGATGTATTTAATCTAATAATGATTGGAATCACATTGTGATTGGTTGGTCACTCATGATATGCCTTTATATACCTTCATTTTTATTGTTTCTATGCTTGAGGAAGGCTCATGTGAGCCGAAACGTCGCAAGTTTGCCACAATATGGGTGAATAAAGTTTTTATTGTTTTTCACTATTATTGAGGTGTGCAGTCCAACTTTTTTTCTTTATATATATATATATATATATATATATATATATATGAATATGGACAGCACTCCCGATGAAAAAATAAAATAAAATGTATTCACCCATGTGGTATGCAAGCAACGTTTCGGCCCTTCAATAGAGCCTTTCTCAAGCAAAGAACATAAGCGCCAAACAACAATTTATAGTGCAGCATATGTGGGAGGTGATAACGAGGGGAGTGACATCACGGCATAGGAGTGGTTAAAACATGTTTGGAAATACATAATTCATCAAAGAAAATTTTTTAAAATCAAATAACATGATAGTGTAGTAAATGCCTTACATAGTGAATCCGGACCATGTGTAATAGAAAACATGTGAATAATAAATACATTTCAATATGACATATAGTGGCATCCACAAACTCGAGTGTGCGTTATGCATATTAATAAGAAAGGACAACCCCAGGGAGGAGTCAGGATCAGACATACCAAACAGGTAAAAGCAATGACGGTACAGTACTGTACCAAGTCTCGGCGTCCGCGTGCACCAGGGTATCGTCAAACCGGAAGTGACGAAAGGCAACCTCCGGACCTTCGTAGTACCAGAGACACAGCCTGGCAACCATATTGGAGAAGGGCAAATGCTATATAAACTGGGCGCATGCGCACCAAGGTGGACGAGCTGCAAGAACTTCATTCAGGTAGCTGGCTAACATGCCCACAGTATATCATTAAGCTCTGTGGTATATGGACCTTAGGATGGTGTAACAAGGGGACATCCCCCATCACGGAGGTGAAACCCCCGGTATTGCCGGGCACCCTACTTAAAGTGACACACAGGGTACCCCCGTGGTCGCAATGTTCAGGTGGCTGGGAAAATGCCATTATTACGGTCCTCATCAAAGCGGGAATCTCCGCGATATTGCTACTGTAGAGGCAAAATTAGCTCATATATCGTCCCAGGATGCCCAATATTCTACTAACAAAATGCCAACACTATATGCCAATATGACGTTACGCAATAGTGCAACTGGACGTGCAGCTAAAGAAATTAAACTTCTTCACCCATTACGGCATGTCCTTCCCAATCTTCCTGCGTGTCTCTTTCAGTGAAAATCTATAAAAAAGAAAACACAAGAGTAAACGATATAGAACTATAAGTTGATACATGTATCTTCCAACAATATTATCTTATGTTCCATAACCTACTAATCACAGGAGGAAACATTTTTACAAGAGGGCCGTGCAGTTGCACTATTGCGTAACGTCATATTGGTATATAGTGTTGGTATGTCTGATCCTGACTCCTCCCTGGGGTTGTCCTTTCTTATTAATATGCATAACGCACACTCGAGTTTGTGGATGCCACTATATGTCATATTGAAATGTATTTATTATTTACATGTTTTCTATTACACATGGTCCGGATTAACTATGTAAGGCATTTACTACACTATCATGTTATTTGATTTAAATAAAAAATATTTTATGAATTATGTATGTCAAACAGTCACACACACAAACAGACCTGTCAAGCCCTTCCTAAGGTTAGGAGGTCCTTGCTTGCAGGACAACGAGACGCTGCGTTGAGAAGGGATCCTGGAGTATAAGCTCAAGGGGATTAGTCGGGCCCGGGTGGACTGGATCGTCCTACTCCTGTGCCTCTCTAATGTGTATTCACCCCTACTGCTTCTCTGTAACCCATTCCCTCCTTATCCAATCACAGCGTACAGGACGGCACTAAGCTCAAACCTAGCTGCTAAGTATGCCCTGCTCACATAGTTAGAAGCTCTAATAGCTCAACGCGTTTCCTGTGTCAGCATTCATCAGGAGAAAAGCATTTGGCACGATTTGAACATGCATGTATATAAGGGGGGGAGGGGGTTGGGAGAGAGAGGTGTTCAGCAAATCAGTATTCGACCGTCGGGTATCTAAATTGTATGGCCAGCCTTAATCTCTCAAACTTTGGGGACAACAAAAAAAGAAATAAATAGAAAAAGAAAGGTGGGATAAAAGCTACTTAGCATAATCCATAACCATCATCCAGTGCTCTCACCATTATTCCTGTACTAGAACCATTATTACCTATTTGTAAGTTGATTCTTTCTTTACCACTGCATGACTATGGATTGAATAAAAGCCGATTATTCCTAGGAAATACTAAACAAATGAAGAAGCTCATAAGTATCCTTTTCTAAGGATTCCTAGATGACAATACAGAATGTGTCAAGATGGAAGGATACTTACTGTATTTTTTTTTTTTCTACAATCCTCAAAACTACTTCAAATTGGTTTTTATGACATAAAGAAAATATATGCTTCCTGCACTGTTACTAAAGAGACAGAATATGATGGACATCTAGTTTATGTAGAAAGACTACGTCAGTACAAGGACAAAGGACGTGACTCTGAAAGGATTTTATCGTTCTCATATACCCTTGTGTTTACTTACAGGCCTTCTGGGATATGAAGAAATATAAGTTCCTGAGAACATAGCACTGCCTGCGAGAAAGCCCAGACGTCTTTCGGAATGAAAGGGTTAGTGAGGTGTCAGGCAATTCGATTACGGTACTTAAATTATACACTGTATGTAGCATGGGAAACTTACTCAAACACTCTTGAAGCATTTACATTTCCACATACACTATGTTAATTCTATCTAAATATATATTATTGTCAAGTGACTCCCGCATCATAGTTGTCACAAACCCCTAAACTATAAGCGAGCCTCAAAACCACAGGTTAAGTGACATTCAAAAATGAAAAACATTTTTATTGTTGGTTTAAAACATAATATAATATAACATTGCAATGATATATCCAAAACTACGGCCGTGTGTATGAGTCCTAAAGCTTAGGCTTTTTTCCTCAGGGGAGGTGCCTTAAATATCCACAGGCCAAAGGCTGGGACAGATCAGGACGAGTGCACATGCCCTAAGGATAGAGGAGGGAAGGACCTTGACAGCAGGAGAAGGCCACGGCCTGATGTGGACAGCAGGATGTCGGTGGACATTGAGTGCCACCTTACCATCAAATATCTGTCTATCTAGTTAGTATATCTTTATCTGTCTCAAACCTATCTCTCTATCTATTGCTCTATACTGTTTTTACCCTTTCTTTTTTTCCATGGTTAAAATTATCCTGTAGAAAACCTGGCTAGTGTGACCATACCCTAAAGGCTGTAAGTAAATGCAGTTTTCTGTACTGAACAATTGGAGCAGTGGAACACTTTAAATATATCAGGAAACTTTTATTGGCTTAAAAGTTTGACTATATTATTACTTAAAAGGGTTGTGCACCTTTGGGGGGTTTGGCAAACCCCTCACCTCTCCTGAGCCGACCTGCGTAGGGAAACAAACTTACCTACTTCTCAGTGCTGGTTCCGGGCCCTTCGCTCCAAGGCCTCGGCTGTTTTGCTGGGTTGCTTGGATGTAAACTACCTGTTTGACGCCAATGCTGCAGCCAATCGTGGTCGCAGCAGTGATCTGCTCCCCTTGAGGTCAGTGTCAAAGAAGAACGTATGTCCAGAAAGCTCAGCGGAGCAGCCAGGGTCAGCAGCGGAGGAACTTTAAAGCTGGTAAGTATGCTTCCCTTTGCAGGTCTGCTGAGGAAGGTGGGGGAGGTTGCCAAAAACCCTTCCAAAGGTACACGTCCCATTTAAATAGAAGTCTCACAATATCTGAGACTCAGAATCACCCTTCTTCTGAGGGGTGATACATATCCATATGGCATGTTCTTTCTATGACCTTCCCTCCCTAACATTTTCTCCTTTTCACGTAACACGTCTCGACCTCCGAGTGACATAAGCACATCTTCAGCTATGTTTTGCTTATCTGGAACGGTGCCCGTCTTCTTTCCCTTACAGAACTTACCAACAGTTAATAAGTGCACATCACGGCTTCTCTATAGCCTGTGCTAATAATGTATAGATAATATTTAGATGTTCAGCTTTGTAATAATCTATACAGCCTTCCTCCAGTTAATAAATCATTATCAGTTAGGCAAACAAATCAAAGGTGGAAAATATCACGCGGTATCAGGAAATGTATTTAGTCTGGCAACTGACCATCCAGAAAGTGTACAGTCAGCTATGGATCACAATAGCTCAATAACCAATTGTAATCGAGAAGCTTCTGTTCGTACAGATTCCTAAGGGCTCGTTTACAGGGGCATCCCTGTTTCTCCTTTCCGTTCTCTGGCTCCGTTAAAGAGCAGGGGAACGGAAAGGACAGATTCTACAGATAACTGACACCTAACTGAGCGTAACGGAGCCTAAAGACCCCATAGACTATAATGGGGTCTGTTAGGTGTCCGCTCAGAACATGATTTTTGAGCATAGACGAAAGTACTGCATGCAAAAATCATGTTCTGACACCTAACGGACCCCATTATAGTCTATGGGGTCTTTAGGCTCCGTTACGCTCAGTTAGGTGTCAATTATCTGCAGAATCCGTCCTTTCCGTTCTGCTCCTTAACGGAGCCGGAGAACGGAAAGGAGAAACGGTGATGTGAATGAGCCCTAACTTACAAAACATTTATTTTTTCAATGACAGGAGGAAGATGCAGTAAAAAGGAAATAACTTAGGGGGAAATCTGTATGTGAAACACCGGTCCAAATAAATTCCCCCCATAAAGATCACCTATAAGCAGGATCACCCCTATTAAGCCAGTTATACTGGTATCCTAGTGGCTAAAATGCTTTCTGTCTTGTGAAAATTGGCTGCGATGTTCCCAAGGGAAAAAAAAAATTGTTCTTTATGTAAATGAGGGCTTCAGTGCATCGAGGGGTGTGACCACAACTGCAAAGCTGAGGAGCTGCAGTGCACCAGAGGGCTAGGCCTTGCCATTGAAGCCGTCACTTGCATAAAGAATAAAAAAGTATTTTTTCTCAGGAACACCACAACCGATTTTCACAAGACAGATATTTTAATAAGCAGGATCAGTCCTACCAGGTAGTATGTTTGGTTTAATGGGGTTGATACTGCTCTTTAAGGCCCTTTCATGTGAGCAGACGCACAGGCGTTGAACTGAATGCTCCTAACAATTTGCTGACTGAACTGAGGTGAGAGGTGCATTTGCATGCAGCAATCACTTCCGCTCTTTGGGGGGTAGCATTAGCGCTGGCTCGTTCCAATGCAGATTCATTGTTTCTCAGCAGCAGATCTCTGTTTACACAGGACAATCTGCTGCCCAGAAACTATGATTTTGGGTGCCGCATCAACAATGATTTCACCCGATCGGGTGATTGGTAATACATGTACACGGGACAAGTATCAGGAACGAGCGTTCGTACGAATGTTTCTTCATGATTACTGCCCATAATCTGTGTGTAAAAGGGCCTTTAGTGTGCATAAAAAGACTCTTATAACTCCCGATACAGAGGAGCTATGTCCCACTCTCTGGCAGCTGGGCATATTACTGTGAGGGGGCACCACTGGGCATATTACTGTGAGGGGGCACAGCTGGGCATATTACTGTGAGGGGGCATATCTGGGCATATTACTGTGAGGGGGCACAGCTGGGCATATTACTGTGAGGGGGCACAGCTGGGCATATTACTGTGAGGGGACACAGCTGGGCATATTACTGTGAGGGGGCACCACTGGGCATATTACTGTGAGGGGACACAGCTGGGCATATTACTATGAGGGGGCACAGCTGGGCATATTACTGTGAGGGGACACAGCTGGGCATATTACTGCGAGGGGGCACAGCTGGGCATATTACTGCGAGGGGGCACAGCTGGGCATATTACTGTGAGGGGGCACAGCTGGGCATATTACTGTGAGGGTGCACAGCTGGGAATATTACTGTGAGGGGGCACAGCTGGGCATATTACTGCGAGGGGCACAGCTGGGCATATTACTGCGAGGGGGCACAGCTGGGCATATTACTGTGAGGGGGCACAGATCGGCATATTACTGTGAGGGGACACAACTGGGCATATTACTGTGAGGGGGCATAGCTGGGCATACTACTGTAAGGGGGCACATATCTTAGCATAACTGCTGTGAGGGGGCACATATCTGGGCATTGCTACTGTAAGGGGGCACATATCTTAGCATAACTGCTGTGAGGGGGCACATATCTGGGCATACTACTGTGAGGGGGCACATATCTGGGAATAACTACTGTAAGGGGGCACATATCTGGGCATTGCTACTGTGAGGGGGCACATATCTGGGCATTGCTACTGTGAGGGGGCACATATCTGGGCATTGCTACTGTGAGGGGGCTCATATCTGGGCATACTACTGTGAGGGGGCACATATCTGGGAATAACTACTGTGAGGGAGCACATATTTGGGCATTGCTACTGTGAAGGGCGCGCAATGCTGGAAAAACTACTGTGTGGTGCCTCTTCCTTCTTTTTAAAAGTTTGGAGGTATGCACAGGACACAATTGTAATGACATGGCTGTTGCCCTTTACCTACTGATGTTTTTAGAAGGATGATGAATGGACACCTAAAGCCCCTTTCACACGAGCGAGTTTTCGGCATGAACTGTTAGCAGACCTGAGGGATCAATATTCCCTATTTACTAATGTCTGAATTTACCTTTGCAACTACTTGGCTTTATGTTGTCTGGTATATACAGATATCTCTGCCTTTGAGACCGTTAGTGAATGCATCTTCACACGCTTTAGGCAATTGTCACCCTGTGCCACTTAAAGACTAAAGCAGATTATTCCTGGCATCTCTTTTATTATCTCCTAATTCAGTAGGCCTGACATTCCAGTTAGATTGGTTATTCTGGGGATAAAATATTACTTCTAACCTTAAAAGCTGCAAAGTGAATTTAGTGTTCTTGGCACTTTATTACTGAAGCAACAGGCTCATGAATTTTGAAGGTAATTATCAGCTGAGTGTAATGTTCAATCTGTGAAAATGCAAAGTATCGCTGTAATTCTTACTGAGAGCTGGATGATCACTAGATACCGAGGTATGCTAATATGTGAGAGTTCTTCGAAGTAATGCATGAAACGCCTAAATGCTTTGATGTTACGTAATAATATATGCATTGGACCTTACCCATTAAACCTATGCTTACTCTGGATTCACAGAAGAGTGTCCCAGACATATTATCAATCCGTATTACTCACATTGGTCATGACCCACATGAGGATTTAACTGGAGTAGATGCAATCTAGAGGCAGATCGTTAGCACTTGGGGTCATTTATCACGATTAGTATAGATATCCCACTGCGCCACTGGAGAATGCGCTTAATTTATGACGAGGCACACACCTCGCCATAAATTACCAGTCAGTCCAACTTCTTGCAGTCTGTGCACCTAGAATGATATCTATGCTAGCTTGTACCTAGAGTAGATTACAGTCTTCACTTATGCCAAAAGACTGGCATAAACTCTGAAAAATTGACCACTGTCCATGTACCCGCCGACACCATGCCCCTTTTTGTAAAGTGCCAAAAGCTGCATAAAGCGCAATTTGCATAAAAAAGTTTATGCTAATGGCATTTAAAAAGTTGCAAACACAAGAAAAACTAGCATGGGGGATTGATGTAACAGTAATGGCAAGTGATACACCAACGGTGAGGCGGCATGATGAAAGGGACACTTCCCTGCATCTAATACAGCGGGACCACTGTCTAACTGTGTATGTTAAAAGTTACTATTGAACTTCATTATCGATTCCCCTGATGAGTCTTGTGATTAAGACGAAACGTGGCATGTAGGGATGTAGTGAGGGCAAACATAGGGAATAGGCCCCTAACTAGGGACAGGTTCCGTATGGGGTCGCCCCTATCGGGGCGGGTGCTCTGTGTCTTGTAGGTAGCGAATTTACCAGTCCCCTTCACTGATCTTATTGTGAGGGAACCATTGATTAGGGTCATCAGTCTACGCCACCGATTATCATTGTTACAAAGCACCCGTCCCCAATATCCTCGGCCACTGCAGTGAAAGATATCGTTCTAGTACACACCGAACAACCATTCACAATCTACACGTCTGGAACTGGTAGGATTGTATCCTCTCTCTAACCATCAGACTATTAGATGATATGATATCAAGTGGAATGTGTTGGTAGAGGTTCAGTCCTCTTGTCTGCACACTGATTTGTGGTGTTTTTTTAACATTTTCGAATTGTTTTATGGCATATCTAGTAAAAGTTATATTTTAGAATTAGTATACCTGGTCAACATTGGAATTGCCAGTCTGATCCTGGAAAAATGTATATCTATGAATTCTTTGTATTTAATTCTTACTATCTTTAATTTAAGCAGAATTCTTTATGGGGGCTAGCACAGTTTTTATTGATATAGATTGTCTGTAATACACCTTTTTTCTTGCACATCACTATCTGAATAAATTACAAAATGCTGCCTGTCTCTGCAGATGTCACCAGAAGGAGCTCAATGTATAGGAAGTAAAATAATTCCCAACCACCTCCAATAATAAATTGGTATTCAGTGTGCTCCCCCTAGTGGCAGAAGAAAACATTTTACAATTTAACTAGATGTTTTCTCTAGCACTGTTAAAGAGGACCTGTCACCGAAAAATGCAATGCAACCTGAAAGCAGAAGAAGCTGAAAGGATTGGCATTTATTTTTGGTGGAAAAAGGTTCAGTAAAACCCGTAATTTATACATTTATATCCTTGCTTTTTATGACTTGCAGTGAATACCTATCGGTACAGGAGTGGGGTGTTATCAGTGACTGACAGCTATCTCTTATGCACACCTAGAGCTGTTTCACACAAGCATGTGCAGTCCGGAAATCACGCTCCATGTGTGAGCGTGATCCTTTGTGCTGGACACTGCTTGTCTTGCAGGAGCTCACGGCAGTATCCTAATTTATAATGCTATGTGCCCCTGCATTGTTACAGAATCATAGAGACACCTTTATGTTAGTATAAGGCTACTTTCACACTAGCGTTTTGGCTTTCCGTTTGTGAGATCAGTTCAGGGCTCTCAAAAGCGGTCCAAAACGGATCAGTTTTGCCCTAATGCATTATGAATGGAAAATTATCCACTCAGAATGCATCAGTTTGCCTCCGTTCAGTTACTATTCCGCTCTGGTGGCGGACACCAAATGCTGCCTGACAAAGCAGAGCCAAACGGATCCTTCCTGGCACACAATGATAGTCAATGGGGACCGATCCGTTTTCTCTGATACAATCTGGCACAATAGAAAATGGATCCGTCCCCCATTGACTTTTAATGGTGTTCAAGACAGATACGTCATGGCTATAGGAGACATAATACAGCCGGATCCGTTCATGACGGATGCATGCGGTTGTATTATTGTAACAGAAGCGTCTTTGCAGACCCATGACAGATCTACAAGAAACGCTAGTGTGAAAGTAGCCTTATTCTGTAGATCAGTTGTGGCCAATAGATGACATACTTGTATGCTACTGTGAAGCTATATAGTGGCATATGTAAAAGCTTTCCATCAGAGGTATATGCTGGGGAACACGTCTTCTTTGTAAGGCTCTGATGAGCTGTGAACATAGCCTCAACTGTATGTCAAAGACATGCTCACCTAGCCTAACATATGTACAACTTTGATCTTTTTACCCATTGCATGTTTATAGATTTTTATTATTTCACAACTATATATTGTGATTATAGGGAGGATTCATTCTTTAGAAATCTTTAACAACATCTGTAATGCATCCCAATAGCTACATTATCAGTTCTATCTGACCGTCTTTGATCAGTCGCACAAAGCTTCATTTATGAGTGTTCTGCTTAGACACCTTTTGCTACACGGCCACTTAAGAATATACAATTTAAGTCATCTATGCCTCTCAACTGACGTAATGTTTGAACGGAAAATCTTTGCCTATATGTGGGAAGCTAAAACAGTCACTATGGTGATCAGGATAATGACCTAAGTACATTTGATTGCTTTTATGTAGTTATGCTGGATGGAACTGTATGCTGAATCATTTCTGATTTATAGATATCAAAATTATTTCTATTATAATAAAACTTGGCACTTGGCAGGACTTGGTATTTTTTTTCCAGCGCATGCAGCCTGCACTATCTGGTGCAGAATCCATGCTGAATATTCTATTGAAATGAATTGAAAGCAGCAAAAACATACCCTAAAGTCAACCTTCAACCCTCTATATAGGCATCTGGACATTGCTGCAGGGAAGTCCAGGTCACAGCCCCAGGAGTAGTCTTCAATTAGCAAAAGCTGCTGTTAATCTGGGCAAGCAACATCAGGACACAGTACCATGTTAGTGGTCAAGTATGCAGAGATCAGAGCTGGTAGAGTACACTGTAATCGAAAGACAGGTAGAGGTGAGGGCTGACAGAGTTCTGGCACTACAGTAGACAGGCAGAAGTTCAGGTTAGACTGCAGATGGTAGAAATGATTACACACAACCCAGTTCAATATTAGGATAATAGGATAGAAGAACACCTTAGCACAGTTCTGGAACCTAAAAGGTCATATTGCTCATGCATGAAAAATGGGGAAGGCAAATTATAAAGTGTGGTGACTGGGTGTTGGCCAGAGGGAAAGTGCATAGCCCTTGCTTTAAGAAACTGAGCATTTGTGCATGGAAGGCAGCAGCACAGGATCAAAGAGAAGAAGGGGAGGCAGGATAGAGGATGGCAGGCACAAGAAAATAGGATTGCGGGTACCAAGACAGATGACTGCACCACAGAGTGCGACACTGGACACAGCTGCCCAAAAATGTGACAATTACAATAAGAGGTGAAATAAAGGTTAAAGGAATCTGTCACCAGTGACCTCCATGTCTAATGAAGGGCATAGACGCATAGCTGTCAAAAAGTATCATAATTCAGGGCGTGGATTAACGTGCTAGCTGCCGGACGCACCTAGAGAGAGCTCTGCCTGAGGCGCTCGTACCGGAGGGGAGAAACACTTCAAATATGGGCAAATCAAAGCAAAAGAAAGCCCCAAAGAATCCACCGACTACCCAGCCGTCTTCTGAGCCAATTTTTACTTTTTTTTCACTGGTTGCTGAGCCCCCAGAGTGCTCTGACCTGCTGCCATGAGGTAAACATCTCCATCATGCAATCTTTCTCCGATGCCCATGCCGTCTGAGACAGGAGTGCTTACCCCGCCAATGTCACCACCGGATTCTCCAGTCCCAGACCCGCTGAGGGAACCAAAGAAAAAACCCAGCCCCTGGTCGCCTGGTTCGGATGGGAGCCACAATCCTTGGTCGCAGCCATGTGTCTGGGACCTGCAGCCCTGGCTCACCAGTGATACCAGAGATGCCCTGGGACGCTACGGGGGATTATGCCTCAGGTACTTCCTTGCCTGCTGCTAGCCATGTGAATCGTCTCCTAAAAGGGCCCATTTGACTCAGTCTGTGGACGGGACTATTGCCACCCCAGAGATGGCCGCTACTTCTCTTCCTGCTCGGGTCTCGGACCACGCCAGACCCCACATTGGAGCTGATCACTCCCTGTTTTCTCACACTGGCTATGGTGACCCTCTCACCTCGAACCCTTTCACAGAACCGATTCCCAGTCCGGTTCTCCCACCTCCTGAGGAAGCGTTGAAACTACTAGATGGCAGTACAAATCTTGTGTTTACAGGAGACCCACTTTCAATTGCACAAAATGCCTGTCTGGTACCATAGCAGCAACACCTTGAACAAAACAAAGGGTGTCTCTATTTTGTTTCATAAATCCATAGTACCCAATATAATAGACCAGGAATCCTCTAACTGCTGCCCTCCAGCTGTTGACAAACTACAACTCCCAGCATGCCCGAACAGCCTACAGCAGGGTATTGTGGGAGTTGTAGTTTTACAACAGCTGGAGGGCTGCAGTTTGAGGATGCCTGTAATAGACACCTACTCAGACCTTGATGCCCGGTTTCTTTTTATCAATTGTGGGATTCACCACCAACTCTATAGCCTGTGTGTATGCCCCCAATCATGACCAGATGACCTTTCTTGTCAACACACTGGATAAGCTCTCAGAGTTTGCAAAGGGTTCCCTGATACTGTGTGGAGATTTTAACCCTTTCATGACCAGGCCCAAAAAGGCCTGAATGTCCAGGCAACTTTTTGTGATTTTGTGCATGTGGTGGTCTAGTGACCGTAGCTTTTTTATTTGTTTGACTACCAAAATCATTTTAGCGATTTAAAAAAAAAAAAATATTTTTATTTGACACTTTTTATTAGAATGTTTTTTAGAATTTTTTTTTCTTTTTTTAGGTTTAATTTGGAGGAAAACCGTGAAATATTAACAGTCATTTTTTTCAATTATAGCTTTTTATTTCTTAAATATTAAAACTGACACAAAATTAATTAAGGGTTCCCTTTTTTGTGTATAGGTTTGAGAGAACGGTGTGACAATTTTTATTTTTTTTTACTTATATTTTAATTTCTTTATGGCACATAATATGTTCCCCAGGAGGTCATTGAATAACCTCTGGAGGACACAGATTTTTTTTTTTTACTTTTTTTTTTACTGTTTCCACTGTGACTGGGGCATCCACAGGAGACCCTGCAGCTGTGCTCCTGCCCGTGCTCCAGACACCCCCAGCTCTGCCGCTTCCTGCTCCCTCCACCATGCGCTCGTACAGCGCTCTCCTGCCGGCAGAGGTGGCTCTTCCATTAGGCCACTTAGGCCGCCGCCTAAGGCCTCGTGCTGGTGGGGCCTCGCTCTGGCTCCAGGAAGGGGGCCCGCGGTGGCAGGTCATAGGGAGATGAACGCTTCTATTGTGGAAGAGTCCATCTCCATAGTCATCTGTTTTGTCGTCCTCAGGACAGCGATACAGAGTACAGTGCGGGACACAGGCCGGAAGAGGCCTGCATCACATCGCTGTCTGATGGAGGTAAGTATAAGTGTTTTTGTTTTTTTATACCAGACTATCTGTTACTGCCACATGGGAAGAGCGGAAGGAACTTGATACTGGCATGTGGGGGGGGGGTTGGCACTTGATACTGGCACATGGCGGGGTTTGGCACTTGATACTAGCACATGGAGGGGTTTGGTACTTGATACTGGCACAAGGGGGGGTTTCGCACTAGATACTGGCACATGGGGGTTGGCACTTGATACTGGCACATGGGGGGGTTTGGCACTTGATACTGGCACATGGGGGAGGCACTTGATACTGGCACATGGGGGGAGACACTTGATACTGGCACATGGGGGGAGGCACTTGTTACTGGCACATTGTTATGGGGCACTATGAGGGCTTCTACTGAGGACACAAAGAAGGGGTATTTTATATGGGGGCTCTGTGTGGTACTAGTATTATCAGGGGGTTTATCTGTTTCTGCAGTATAGTATTGGGGAGCACAGCGGCACAGTATTGGGGGTAGTAGGATGCTTTGTCCAAAAGATGGGAGGATGATGGAAAAGTGGTAAACTAAGATATTTTTTTTTTGTTGTCAAACTGCAGAGACGGAAAATGGCGACAAAATGATGCTCTGGTCTGAAAGGAGAAGATGAGGACAGAGAACATCTACATCAAAGGAGACGTCACTGGATTTAAGAGGTATGGGGCGATGTATTTTTGTAGTGATGGGGGGGGTGGGGGGGTTTGGGGCCTGACATCTCTCCAGGTCCAGGTTAAAGTTTGAACAGAAGGTGGAGTGGCAGCTGCAGGGTGCATGTTGGATGATGGTGACTAAAAGACTGCCAAGGTGGTAGGTCATGTGCGCAGACTGCATAATGTTTATTAGTACCGAGACCGGGCACCTCCAGAAAAGTAGTCTGTAATATACATGGGGAGGGTGACTGTAAGTGCCCACATCAGGCAGTGACCATGGGAGCCTGGCAGTGCCAGGTAAGTATCTTGTGTTCGTGAGGGCCTCATGTTCGAGTTTCGCCTAAGGCCTCACAAAGTCTAGAGCCACCTCTGCCTGTCGGCACAGGAAAAGGCATAAGCGGTAATAAACCGCTCCTGTCTTCTCCTCAGGGTCCCTGTGTCTGTCAGCCGGGACCCGACCTGCTCCTGCTAGATTGCAGGAGCAGGAGCTTTAATCCCAGCGCTAATCAGCACGTGTATATACATGCTATCTGCACAGGACATGTGCAGATAGGACATATATACACAGTGGGCAGTCGGGAAGGGGTTAATATCGCTATCCTCCTTTTTCTTGACTCGTCCACAGGTCGCACCTCTATAGCCTTTAGTCACCTTAACACACTTTGCAAACAGCTCTATAACTTGCAGCTTTTAGATATCTAGCGATTGCGACACCCTGATGATAGAGACTACACTTTCTTTTCACAACCTCATAATAGCTACAGCCGCATTGATGATATCTTTTAGCAACATAACCTCCTACCACTGGTCCAAACATCTTCTATTGGTTCCAACCTACACTCTGACCACACCCCTGTCTTCTGCTTCCTCCGGGTCCCCCTTGCCCCAAAAAGGATTTCTCCTGGTTACTCAACGAATCCCTTCTTTAAGACTCCCTCTGTCTAACAGATTTAAGGCAAACGATCGCCAGCTTCCTGACTGACTGTAGCTCAGACCCCGCATCCCCTTCCTTGAAGTGTGTGACTAGAGGAGTCCTTATCAAACATGGGGATTGCCTGAAAAGGGAAGCTGCTCAGCGACTTCATACCCTCTTGATTAAGCTTCACTCACTAGAAGTCACCCATAAACACTCACTTAAAGACTCTACACTTAGAGAACTAACCCAAGTTCAAAATGATATCATATCCTTACTAGATCATAAAACTAAGAGATACAGATTTGTGCCAGAGCTTTATATGAATGGGGCAATAAATTGAGCCGCTTACTTGCACGAGACTTGCGTGATAAGAGAGCTTCTATGTTTATACTGACTATACGTCAGCCATCGGGTACCCTGGTGAATCACACAGAGGATATTCTTTCCACCTATCACTCATATTACACATCCCTCTATAATCTACCTCCACCCAGTCATTCGTCTGACCTAATTAGCACCCCTAGCTCGCTCCAACAATACCTTTCCTGTACAGCTTTACCTGCCCTATCGAAGGAACAACTAGCCTCCTTATAGACTCTGATTACTCTGAAAGAGCTGGAATCTCTGATTTCTTCTCTTCCGGGAGGTAAGAGCCCAGGCCCAGATGGCTATATGGCCAAGTTTTATAAAATAATGCAACCTGAACTGGCCCCCGTTATGCTAGACCTATTTAATAGTGTTTCAACCACTTAGAATCCCCCCCCCCCCTACCTTTCTACATGTACAAGTGGTAGTGATTCCCAAGGAGGGAAAAGACCCCAGCTATGCTCTAGTTATAGACCGATATCTCTGAGCAATGTTGATACTAAGATATACGCCAAAGTCCTGGCATGACGTTTGGGGTGCCTCCTGGGTTCCTTGGTCCACTCGGATCAGGTGGGCTTTTTTCTGGGCAGGGAGGCTCGGGACAATACATTGAAAACGTTCTTAGTTATCTACCATGCCCAAAAACGGCGCATACCTCTTATGTTACTATCTTTTGAAGCCGAAAAGGCTTTTGACCGGGTGGACTGAGGATTCCTATGGGCTACCCTGAAACAACTTGGGATGGGACACAATATGCTAAGTAGAATACAGGCACTGTATGACTCTCCCCAAGCTCAAATATGGGTTAATGGATCATTATCGGACCCCTTTACTATTTGCAATGGTACCAGACAGGGCTGTCTTTTGCCCCTCTCCTGCATGTCTTCACAATGGAACATCTCCTTGTGGCTATACACTGACATGAAGTCATGCAGGGCTTCCGTCATGCAGGTCTTCATTTTAAATGCTCGGCCTTCGCCTATGATCTTTTGGTTTACATCTCCCAGCCACAACAATCCCTTCCAGTGCTTATTTCAATATTCCAAGAGTTCAGTTCCTATTCCAACTACAAAATGAACTTAAGTAAGAGCAAGGCGGGGGCGTGGTCTGCCGGCATGGAGTAAGGACGCACGGTGTAGAGCTCCCTTGCCATCCTGCTTTGCTTTAAATCCTGCTCCATCTGAACTTACCGGCCTTCTGGAGGTGCAATAGTGGCGCGGGTGCCGGCAGGACATCTTTGAGAAAAGTGTGGAGTGCCTTGTGAGACCTCCGCAACCTGGGATGACTGGTGCAGAGTGGCGGGACATCCCAGCGCGGACCCGAGAAGTCATATTGGAGAGAGACAGAGCGCAAGGGAGACCTGGCAATACAGCGCAGCGATCTCCAAGAGGCAGCGGAGCAGCACTTCAGGTGGACAGTGGCGGGGAGCCGGACCGGCACGGTGAGAGGCAGAGGCTGCCTGTTCGTTCGCGCCACTCGCAGATCAGCAGGGCACGGGCGGGAAATCAGGATTCCCTGCAGTAGGCTTCAACAGGGCTAAGGCGGCACAGAGCGTGTGGCGGCAAGGGGGAGGCTGCGGACACCCCACTGCACAAACAAATAAGCCCAGAGAGCGAACCCACCTAGACCTGAGAGGGACTGTGTGGCTGGTATCACTGACTTTAAACGCCAGAGTCATATACTGAGGGGCCTGGGGCTCCCCCATTGCAGCATTGGCCTACTAATCATACATCAGAGGCCTTGCTTGGCAGGCTCCCTACAGCTACGAGCCAGCTTAATACAGTGCGGAAAGTGGACTTTCTTCTGATCACTCTCCTGCCTTAATAGGCACAAATACCGCATTTGTGGTGCTGCCATACAAGCTAAGAGGCAGTGGCAACTTTTCTTGGTACGCCACGCATACAGGCGGACATTTTATTCTCGGGCACATATGGGCCGCAAAACCGTATCTTCAGCAGGTCTTACTCCAGTGAAGGAGCTAGTAGATAACATGAGCCAGACAGATATGGAGACGGAGCAGAGAACGTCTGCATGCCCAGAGCCACATACTTATAAAATAATGTTGGCGATTGCAGCATGCCATGTCTGCGTCATGACATGGACAAAATGAGAGATCGTACTAAAGAAGTGGAACGCTGCCTAGGCGACGTGGAAGATTCTGCCAATGCCACTTCCACAGTTACTAGAACTCTGCAACAGCAAGTTAAAATCCTACTGGCGCGGGTGGAAGATGCAGAGAACCGCAATAGAAGAAATAATGTTAGGATCCTGGGTCTGCCTGAACGGGTGGAAGGGTCCAACCCGGAAGAGTATGCTGAACAGCTGATACGAAATGTGCTGGCTCCCATTTAACTGTCTTCCAGCTTTGTGATAGAAAGGGCCCACAGAATTCCTACGAGGCCTCTGCCCCCTGGTGCTTCCCCAAGACCTTTCATAATGCGGATTTTAAACTACAGAGACCGTGATGCTGTCCTGGCGGCGGCCAGACGAAAGAAAGTAATCCGGTTGGAAAATGCACAGCTGTCCTTCTATCCTGATTTTACGTTGAAAGTCCAGAAGCAACGTCGCCAGTTCTCGTCTGTCAGAGCACGTCTCTGGGGATTCGGGATTAAATATGCTATGATATATCCGGCCAAGCTGAGGATCCAAGAAGGTGACTGATCCAGGTTTTTTCAAACTCCAGAGGAGGCAGCTGATTGGATCGACCGGCACCATCCAGGTTGATGCGTACCGGCGAAAGATGCCGGGAACTCTTACAAGTAGCCAGCGCCCTTAGGGGCCAAGAGTTTAGTAGTTCTGCCAGATTGGAGGGAATTTCCCTTCTGTTTTGCAGTTGCACAGTGTTAGTGTTAACGGCAGGTCTACATTGTAATGTTTCTTAAGCTGTATCCATATAGACAAAGGTTGAACTCTACATAGAACGGGACAGTTTGCTTCAATATTGAATACTATTGAAGGACTCAAGTTCTATGCTGGGTCATGTTCTAGCTAGATAGACAGTGTTTCATTAGTCTATAGAGTGAATAGTTCAGTTAGGGCCTTAAAGCTTAGAAAGGTTGGGGATGTCTGGGCAGGGTGGGTGCGGGTTGGGATGCTTTAATATGTCCGCTATGGTGTATGAATGTGTGTGTGAATGGGGCAGTAGCACTGGGGTACCTGGAGGGTGCAGATATTTCTCGATTGTGAATCTATCGCAATGTGTAAACGGATTTCCTGGAATGTCCGGGGATTGAACGACAAGGTTAAGAGAGCACTGGTATTTAACTATGTGAAAAAATATAACCCTGACGTTCTTATTTTTCAGGAAACCCATCTCAAGGGTTCGAAAGTTTTAGCTGTGAAGAGGCCATGGATCGGTTATGGATACAATGCCACATATTCTAGTCGTGCCAGGGGGGTAACGGTATGGTCAGTAAGTCTCTTCAGTTTCAGCTGATCTCTGTGCACATAGATCAGACGGGGAAGTATGTGTTGTTACAAGCCACCATCAGAGGCTGTAAAGTAGTACTAGTCGGGGTGTATGTTCTGCCGAAGGACCTACTCGACCAACTTATGGCTAGGGTGGCGCTCCTTCTGCAGCGTACTCAAGTTAGGGTTAATAGTGTTCCTGAATGTTGTAGTGCAATTGTGACCACTAACCTGGGACAGCTGACTCTCTGCAAGGGCAGGTAGTGATAGGTAATGTTTGTGACGCCAGTGCCAAGTAACGGTGGCACGCCGTTTGCTGAAAGCAGGAATAACTGAGGAACCACGTAATGATAAAACAGAACTTTAACTTTACTTGATCTTTAGTAGTCATCATACATGGACATAGATGGAAGCGCAGTTCCTTAGAAGACAGTTGGTTTCGGTACATTTAATGCAGGCAATATGTAGCAAGGTGATCTCAGAGGGTTAAACGCAGGACTTGCAGTACAGGCGGCTTGCACTCTATTCCTGACTGATCCTGGAACATGGAAACTATCCTCCAAGGCCCAAATGCCCTCTCTCGGCATATATCCTTGGGTCTGTAATTATCAAGTACCTCCTCTATTGTCTTTAGTACATCTTGCTTTCCTAGACTTGACTCTGCCTCTCTCAGCTTCCTTAGGCTGGCATAACGTGGTGTTCCTACTTCTGCAAATACGGACTCAGAAGGGGAACCTTCTCCTTGGATCTGGAACCCGGTTACAGGGACTGCAATACCCTCTCCTAGTCTTCAGGCTCCAGGCTTGCTCTGCTTTCACAGGCTCATGGCCTGGGCTTAATTGACTTTCCCTTTCCTGACTGGGCCTTATATAAACTAGGGCTCCCTAGCTCCCTCTAATGACTCAGAGCTGGAATGACATCCCTAGCAGGCCTGCACATGGCAAATATCACAGTAACAGGGAAGTACATAGCATTACATTACATTACATTTTATGAAGATGACTTATACCAACCTCACCATAAATAAGGGGAAACGACAGCACACAAGTGACCCTTCTGTAGTGACGGGCATTACAGCTCCCGTACACTACACGTCCTGTAGCTCCTATGTTCATTCTGGGGGATTTTAATGCCACACTTGATAGCCAGCTAAACAGGTTTAGGCCATCTCTTAGGCATGACGCAACTCTCTCATGTTGGGCACAGGCACACAGTCTTGAGGAGGTGTGGAGGAGTCTCTACCCAGATGGGAGCCAAAGACTCAGTAAACTCTATGAATGAGCACTGGAGTTTGGATCTTTACCGAACAAATTCTCAGAAGCCACCATAGTGGTCATACACAAAGCCGGGAGACCGCCAGATCAGTGCAGTTCGTACAGGCCAATTTCACTGATTAATTCAGATGCAAAAATTGTTTTCAGCTATTTTGAAGCCTGTGGGCATGGATCAATTGGGTTTTATGCCTGGGAAGACGTCTTTTCACTAATCTTCAAATAACACACGACAATGCAGGCAACAGAGCGATAGCCTCCTTGGATAACTAGAAGGCATTTGATTTAGTGGAGTGGGGGTTTATGTGGGCAGTCCTGGAGAAGTTAGGGATCCCCCAGTCATTCCTTAGATGGCTGCATATGCTGTATGCGCACCCGACAGCTAGGGTTAGAGTCAACAGTCAATTATCCAGACCTTTTGTGCTGGAGAGGGGCACCAGACAGGGGTGTCCCTTGTCACCTCTTTTGTTTGCCTTAGTGATAGAACCTCTTTCGATCTGCATTGGGAAAAGTTTAGAGATACGGGGTTGGGACATTGCAGGTATCTCCGAAAAAATGTCGTTGTACGCGGATGATATGTTGATTTATCTGGATGTGGGTCCCTCTCTAGATGCCCTTTTATAGACGGTGGACTTGTATGGCTCGTACTCGGGGCTCCGGGTAAACAGGTCAAAATCGGTATTGTATCCGGTAGATGATATTCTCCCCCAGAATATTTCGCCCAAGTCTTTTTTGCAGGTAGTAGATAGGTTTACCTATCTAGGAATTGTTATTCATAAAGACGTCACCCAATTCAAGATGCTTAATGTGCAGCCTGTGGTACAGTATGTTGAGCATAAATTGAAGGCCTGGGAGTCGCTACCGCTATCTCTGATTGGACGTATCAATGTCTATAAGATGGTTCTCCTCCCCAAACTGCTATACTTGTATATAGCAGCTCCTCTGCTACTGCCTAAGTCTTATTTCCAGAGTTTGGAGCGTTTGGTGTCTCCCTTCTTGTGGATTAAGTCTGTGCCCCACATAGCCAGAGAAACTTTGAGAGCCCCTTATGAAAGAGGAGGGCTGGCCTTACCGGACTTGTACCTCTATTACATATTACGGAAGTTAGTTTGCTAGGCTTGGTTAATGATATACTCCAAACCAAATATGATAGGATGCTGTACAGACTGCTGATGTTCTATGCTCAGAAGTCACTGTTGCTCAACTAGAAACCCCCCAAGAAGCCTGAAGTGTCGGTCTGGATTCGACTTATCAATGAGGCCCTCCCCATGTATAAGTTACCGTATGAGGCTAGAGGGGTCCCGGAGTAATTTCTGAAAGTGTGGGGAATTTGGTTAAATACCAATTCAGTTTCGGAATGTTTATATAGTTCAGCTAGTACAGGCCCAGGTCACTGCCCGTGTGCATGCGAAAGTGAATGGTGTTTGACTGCGGACGGAAGTTGTTGGGAATCTCACAGATATGTACACTCAGTGGCGTAGGGATCACCATAGCAGCTATAGCAATGGCTATGGGGCCCTACGCCACCGGGGGCCCGGGCCGCCTGCTGAGGTTTTTTATTTTTTAAATTCATGTGGCAACAGATTAGAAGTGGAGATGACCGCTTCCATTGTGGAAGCACTCACCTCTGTATTCATCTGTATCGCCGTCCTCAGGACAGCGATACAGATGAATGGAGCAGGGGAGAGGCGTCTCCCTTGCCCGATCCTCTGATAGGCTACAGGCCTAGTGCATGTAGCCTATCAGAGGCCGGTGCAGGCGGCGCAATGAAGTCATCACACCGCCTTAGACGTACATTGCGGGACACAGGCCGGAAGAGGCCTGCATCGCATCGCAGACAGCAGTATAAGGTAAGTATGTGAGTTTTTTGTTTTTAATATTTACAGTATACTGTGGCAAGAAGGGGGGTGGGGGCCCTATATACTGGCACAATATGGGGGCCGGGTCAGCACTATGTAGAAGAGGGGAAGCACTATGGGGTCATATATACTGGCACAATGGGGGGGGGGCCAAGGAGAAGAGGGGAAGCACTATGGGGCCATATATACTGGCACAATACAGGGGCACTATGGAGAAGAGGGGAAGCTCTATGGGGGCCCCATATACTGGCACAATACGGGGTCACTATGGAGAAGAGGGGAAGCTCTATGGGGGCCCCATATACTGGCACAATACGGGGGCACTATGGAGAAGAGTGGAAGCTCTATGGGGGCCCTATATACTGGCACAGCATGGGGGGGCACTATGGAGAAGAGGGAAAGCACTATGGTGGCCCTATATACTGGCACAACATGGGGGGGGGCACTATAGAGAAGAGGGGAAGCACTATGGGGGCCCTATATACTGGCACATTATGGTGGCCCTATATACTGGCACATTATGGGGGGCACTATGGAGAAGTAGGGGACAAGAGCACTATAAGGGCATTATATAGGGGCATTTAATACTGGCACCCATTTTGGTGCCACTATGGGGAAGGGAGGAAAAGAGCATTATGGGGGCATCTATGTGGGGCAGTCTATAGGGGCATTTTATAGTGTCACATTATGGAGGGCACTATGGAGAAGGGGAAGGAGCACTATGGGGGCATCTTCTGGGGGCACTATATAGGGGTATTTTATACTGGCACAAATTATAAGGTCACTATGGGCACCTAAGCTCAACTGGTGGCACCAAGTGTTTTTTGTGATGGCACACAGTACGGGTCATTGGAACACATGAGGGCACTCTGGGGACATTGGCTCTACTGGGGGCACTAAGAGAAGGTATTTCTTTTTTTACTGCTACACAACGGGGCATTTTTTGTACTGGTGCACGTTATAAGGGGGGTCTACTGTCACACATTATAAAGAGAATTATAACTATCGGGGCATTATGGTGGCTTTATTACAACTGGGGGACTATGGGAGCATTATTACTTATGGGACACAATTACTGTTGGGGGCACTGTAGGAGCACTATTACTACTAAATGCACTTTGGCAAAGAAATAATTACTATTGTTGGGACTTTGGGAGCACCATTATTGTGGGGGCACCCTGGCACAGCATCAGCTTAGCACAGTTCTTTTTGCAGTATAGTTTTGGGGAGCACAGCTTCTCAATATTGGGGGTGCATGATGGGATGTTAATTGGAGGATGATGGAAAAGTAGGAAACTAAGATGTCTGTCAAACTCTGCAGAGACGTGAGATGGCTGAAAGAAATTATCACGGTGGTCTGGTCTGAATAGAGCAGATGAAGAAAGAGAACATCTACTGTACATCAAAGGAGACATCACTGGATATAACAGGTATGTTGCGCTGTATGAGGCTACTTTTACATCTGCGTTAGTAATCCTGGCAGGCTGTTCCCGCAGAGAATTCACTGGATCCGGCACTGCTGGATGCAGACAGAATGCCCGCCAGCCCCATTACCTATGATGGGGTCCGACAGGGATCCGGCCACAATCTGGCAAAAATACAGAGAATCAGCGGGACATAAACCGCTGCATGCTGTGGTTTGTGTCCAGTTGATTCCTTGCATTTTCTGCCAGATTAGGTGGCCGGATCGTACTGCCACAGGTGTGAAAATAGCCTTACCCTGTATGTTTTGTATTGCTGTATGTAATGTTAGAATAGAATAGGTTAGGTTGAGAATTTGGCATGGGGGTGGGGACCCAGGCACATTTTTTGCACAGGGGCCCTCTGCTGTCTGTGTCCGCACATGGCAATATAGATGACTACAGTATACAGTATAATCCCTGCACCATGCGGTACAATATACAGAATAATCCATACACCAAGCCATACAATATACAGTATAATCCATACACCATGCCGTACAATATACAGTATAATCCATACACCATGATGTACAATATACAGTATAACACCTACATTGTGGGGTTATTGTGTATATTGTACGGCATGCTGTATGGATTTTATAATGCATTCTGTACTGCATGGTGTAGGGGTAAGGGTCCATTCACACGTCCGCAATTCTGTTCCGCATTTTGCAGAACAGAATTGCGGACCCATACATTTCTATGGGGACACAATATGTCCTGCCTAAATCCACAATTGCGGATCCGTACTTCCGGGTCCGCAATTGCCTTCCCGGAAAAATAGAACATGTCCTATTCTTGTCCGCAATTGCAGACAAGAAAAGGCATTTTCTATATAGTGTCGGATAATGCGGAACGCACATTGCCGGTGTCCGTGTTTTGTGGATTTGCGGATCCGCAAAGCACACATGGGAGATCCGGGAGGGGGGGGGCCATACATTTTTTTGCTATGGGGCCCAGTTATGTCTAGCTACGCCCCTGTGTACACTGACTCCTATAGAGAGGCGATTGACCAGATATGTATTTTAATTGTATTGCTGGATTTCTCTCCTATTATGTGGGATCCCTTGTGTTTTATGATTGAGTTTGTACCTTAAATTGAAAATGAAAATAAAGCCTATTAAAAAAAAAAAAAAGTAAGAGCGTGGTGCTGACTGTAACGCTAGATGATTTTACAGTCCGGGCCTTACGCTCTCAGTTTGCTTTCTCATGGAACCAGCAAGCGTTAAAGTATCTAGGGGTATTCATCCCGAAGTCCCCTCATTACATCTTTAAATTGAATTATGAACCCCTACTCCATCACCTTAAAGGTGACCTCACAAAATGGGATAGATGGGATTTTACGTAGCTGGGTAGGATCAACATTTTAAAAATGAATATCCTTCCACGCTTACTGTACCTCCTCCAGACCATCCCTATTTGTTTACCTAAGACCTTCTTTCTCCGCTTGTCCAGATTGTTCTCTTCTTATATCTGGGCGTCTCGCTCTCTCAGAGTGGCTAGATCCACTCTCATAAGAAGGAAAGAACAAAGAGGCCTGGGTCTTCCAGACTGTTGTTCTTATTTTTTAGCCTCTGCGAAGGCTAGGGTGTTGGAGTGGTTTGACCATGCGGGGAATAAGCTCTGGGTAAAAATGGAACTCTCCCTTTCTCCTACCCTGCTGATGGCTGTTCCATGGATCCACACCTCCAACTGAAGACTTTCTATATATCAAACAAGTCTTGCCTCGCTCCACAGACCTTTGACACCCTTCAAGGAACTTTGTGTCGTAAGAACCCTCCTCTGCGGGTGATCTCTATTATTTATGGTCTGGTGCTGGACTCTCAAGGGTTGCAAGCTCCCTCTTTTGCAGTGGGCTGGGAGAAAGAACTTCATCAATCTTTCCCAACAACAGCATGGCACAAGGCCCTTATTCTCTGTCATAAAGTATCCACCTCTCGGTCAAAGTATCACCTCTTCCTCGCGGTCTCAGACCACTGCTGACGCTGTGGACTGGAGGAAGGGACTATGTCCCATATCTGGTGGTAGTGTTCTGTTCTCCAACCTTTTTGGTGTAAAGTGATATACCTTATTCAGAAAATCACTGGGATAGTGATTGAAAATGACCTTTCCCCCTTATTGTTACGTATGCTCCCTGGCACTATAGGTCACCAAACTAGGGACCTAGTCAGATTCCTGGTTCTGGTGGCCAAAACGGTAATCCCTCGAATATGAAAGAGTGTCTGACCTCCCTCCATTTTGGAGTGGTTTCAGGAGATTTTCCATCTGCAGGGGATTGAAGAGTTGACAGTGGACTCTCATTCCTCCTTTGAAACCTATAATACTACCTGGAAACCTTGGATGGATTTCCTGGCTTCCCCGGACTATCTTTCCTACACATAAATCTGGGACCCTCATTCCCCGCATGGTGATAGACCTCCCCTCTCAGAGGCCTGGCCAAAGAGCTGTGGGAGTCTGACCTTTTTTCGGGAACAAAACTTTATGATTACAGGGACGGAGGCGCGCCACATCTTGCCATGTTCTCTGTGGAGCTAAAGAGGTACCTATCTTGAGAGGTTCGCCTCTCTAGATTCATCCTCCCTTTGTCTTACTGCTAGACCCAGAATTGGAGAGATTAGGAGCTATTGATTGTTATTTTTTCGTATTTTATTTCTTTGTTTTTCCTTTAATTGTCCTCTTGCTTTGATATTCTCCTCATCCCTATTCATGAGACCTGGCCGACAGGTCATTGACATAACACTGCATCCAAGGATCACCAGAATTTTGATATTGCAAGTATGTATACATTGGACATTGGGGGGAACTCACCTCTTAAGTACCACATAGATAGCAAATAATCAAGAGAAATTAGAAAAAATTTATAACATTTATATAAAATGTATTGCGAACACAAAAAAAAAAAAAATACCCTAGTACAAAAAGGTAACCTGAAAAAGAAAAAAAACAACACAAACCAATACAAAAAATATAAAAAAATACAAAAATAAAAAAAATATACAAAATATAAAGGTCAAAAAGAAAGAAGAAACAGTTTATATATTACGAAGAGTTAAAAATAATAGTATGGTTTGGACTCTTTATGACAAAAAAACGCACGAAAAACGCAGATGTGTTTCTTGGATGAATATATTGTCTCTTTCTAATATTATTACATATCGTCTCTACACTACAGCATATATTCTCTTTCTCCATTTTTGTGCTTTTTATGTGATTAATGTTATTTGGAAGGAAGTAAAATTATAGAATAGGAGGTCGAATTAAATATCATAAAAGACGAAAAGAAAGATGATAAATGAAACAGTGTACATGGAGGATATACATCTGTTTCCTTTTTTTTTTACCAACTGTCTGCAATCACATCTATAATGTGATAACCATTGTATATCCATATGTGATTTAATTTCTTTTGGATAGCTGTATGACCCTTTCCTTCAGAATATTCTCCCCAGAGTGTAGCTGATAAATGTGTGTAATTATATATACAATGTCAGTGGGAATATAACTATACATGGATTTATTAAAGCAAACAGTTAATCCAGTCCTTCTTATTAATATCATCTGGATTTCAAAAGACACTCTCCTTTAATGAAGGAATGCCTTTAAAAAGACGCATCAAACAAGTTACTGCAGGCCACTAAGGAAGGAGCACGTAGCTCCGAAATGTGTTTGGTAACCAGCAGTAACTACTGTACATCAGATCACAATTTCTAAGATGGACGATCTTTGCTTCTAACCATCCCGATACATTGGAAGTGATCAAGCTTGGGAACATTCATCATTTGCAAACCACTCTTCTGTGATATAATAGTAACAATTGCAACATTCACAACCTGCAAACGAACCAGTCTTCTGTGACTGAATAACGCCAACGTTCTTTAGCACGTGGGACGCCACATGGTTAGAAGGCGTCTCAAGCAGTAAACACACAGTGAGCCTACCTGCCAATCGGAAAAACAAGCCGCTTCTCACAGGATCGGTAATGGACTCACAAGTGGTTTTAAGCTAAATCTTGATACAATGATCTAAGGAACACTGACCAGTGTTTGATATAATTAGGACCCCCAATCATTTTCTATGATCAATAGACATTGTTGCTCTTTATCAGCTGACTTGCAAACTATGCTGATTTTCACCAACTAATATACATTGTTGCTTATTATACAAATGGCTACTAGAATTTATACAGCATACTATTGACATAGATCTATACAGATTTACACAAGAACAAAATAATTGGATGCTGTATATGCTATTGAATGATCTGGATTTCTAAATAAACCCTGTATCTATTTATTGATTATGATCTGGTAGTTGACCCAATATTAGAGTACCGCATTGAACAATTGGGCTACTGTATGTAGCTATATTGCATTTTTATTTTATTTTTATCAGTCGATCAACAAGGGACATCCATTACATAATTTGGGTTATATATACTGTATGTGTATATATATATATATATATATATATATATATATATAATTCTCTAGCTGTGGTAGGTGGATGCCAGGCGTGGTTGGACAATCCCAGACTAAGCACCCACAGACTACATCTATCTATACAGTGGTTTTTGTACTAGGGTATTTTATTTATTTTTTTGTGTTTGCAATAAATTTTATATAAATTTTATAATTTCTCTTGATTATTTGCTATCTATGCTGTACTGAATAGGTTAATGCCCCCCAATTGTTTCTACTTTTTTTTCCCTCTCTTTATCGACATTGGGTGTGTCGTGGGGCGTGCACTGAACCATAATGTTTTAGGTTGGTTGAGCCACTGGTTACCTACTTTATACATTGGACATTGTTTCTGTTTTGATACCTTACATTGTATATCGCTGTACATGCTGTACTGGTCTTGATAAAATTTTAATGAGAAAAAGGAAAAAAAAAAAGGAGTATCATAATTCATGAATGGAGCCTCAGAACAAGAAAAAACTTGCTTAGTTGTCCATAGCAACCAATCAGATTCCACCTTTCATTTTTGAGAGACCCTTTGGAAAATGCAAGGTAGAATCTGATTTGTTGCTATGGGCAACAAAGCCAGTTTTCCTTTACACTAGTTTTGATAACTCTCCCCCATATGTGTCTATGCCCTTAGTTGGATAGGGAGGTTGCTGGTGACAGATAAAGGGGTTGTCCGTTTTCTGAGTACCCACCCCTATAAAGTGCTCATTGGTGCATATGACGTTACTGGACTTACTGCTAGGCAGCCCTCTCTATGTCCTCTCTGTGTCCACATAACATTTGTTATGCCCCATCACAATAGTTATGCCCTCTCTGTGCCCCTTCACAGTAGTTATGCCCTCTCTTTGCCCCCTTCAGAGTAGTTATGCCCTCATTGTGACCCCTTACAGTAGATATGTGCAGCGGACCAATCCCAAAACATGGAGTATCCCTTACCCTCTAAGAGGTTTTAACGATATATGTCTCCCTTTTTTAGATGGTAGTGTTGGCATCCAGGGGTAGGATTGCCAGAGTGGTGTAGAGTGACCTACAATGTCTCTGAAGGTGTTGTATTCACATGTCACGGTCACGGTCCTCCTACCTGGATTTTCTTGGATCCCAGATTTTGTGGTAGTCCAAAGCAGTGCAAAAGGGGGTAGTTGAACTTGGGTGAAGAGTAAGTAGAATCAACGGAGTCCAGACTTTGTATTATCATTGAACACAGCTTTACCTGGCATAAATTTCATCAAGAAACAATCTTCCAACTTTATCTTGGTCATCAGCAGGTATTGGCTTAACTTCTGGCAGGCAAATTCTTCTGCAACAATCTCAGCTCAGCTATGCTGGCTGGCTTAAATAGGAAACTTTTCCTCTTCTGCTGGAACTTAGCTGTCTGTAGTCTGTCTCTTACTTTTATCTTTAATCCTAGGAACTTCTTCCTGGCATCAAGCTCACTTAGCTTAGAGTTAGGCAATGCAAGCCCAGGAGGGAACAAGCAACTATGTAGAACTTGCAGGCAGGTCCTGCAGGCCCAGCAGAGCAGACAGTGCGCTGCTAGCCGACACACAACCTTCCCTTAGGAAGGGGTAGGCTAGACCGACTTACCCTAGAGAGGGCTGGAATGGAAGGAAGGTTCCATCCCAGAGAAACGATCTCTGCACAGATTGCCGCCACCTGCTGATGAACCAGGCACATTACACTTAAACAGTAATTAGAAAGAAAATATGAATACACACATTGCAGGAAATGACAATATACATAAATGATGACACAGGATGCACCAATAAAGATAGTGGGGGTCCCAAAAGAGGTGGTAATGTCACTCTGGGGCATTACATATGCCCTCTCTGTGCCACCATAACAGTTATGCCCCTTCACAGTAGTTAAGCCCTCATTGTGCCCCTCTCACAGTCATTATGCCCCCTGTGTTAATAAAAAAACTACTCACCTTGTCTCATTCCTGATGATCAGATCCAGCTCTCCCTTGCAGACAGCCAGGCACAGATCGCGCTGCCGCCCTGTGTGGTAGAAGCACAGGCAGATACCCGCGCTCCTTCTATTGATGGAAGTGCTTATTGCCTGACAGCTGGGACCTGGGGCATACACCACCTACCCTGGCTCGCCACTGACACTGCTCCATGCACAAAGACACATGCAAACATTGAAAACATGAAAAAAAGTAAATTGCATTACTGTTATACCTACTGTATGAAAATTGGAAGCTCTTTGCGCACATTTTGATCAAGAATACGTCGGGCCCATCTACTAGTGACAAGGTGGCTTGTCTATCAGACAGGGCTTCTAATTTTCATACTGTAAAAAGCTTCTAATTTTCATACTGTAGGTATAGCAGTGATGTACTTTACACTTATTCATGTTTTCAATGTTTGCATGTGTCTGTGCCTTAAGCAGTGTGCTGCAACTTGTAGTCCTTGTTTGCAGCCATGGTAGTGTGCAACTGAACTCTCCTTATATATACCGTATTTTTCGCCATATAAGACGCACTTTTTTCCCCCCAAAAGTGGGGGGGAAATGGCAGTGCGTCTTATATGGCGAATACTACCATTTTCCTATAGTTAAAGCTGATACATCGCACAGCCTGCGATGTATCAGCATGGAAGGAGGAGGGGGCGGAGCCTGTCAACACGCGGCGGCGGCCCGCCGCTCACAGCGTGACTGCTTTTATACCATTTATAATCTTTATTCATGTCCCCTTATTCCCTATAATCCCAGTACAGTAGCTGTATGCTAACCTGCTATACCGATCCTCTAGCAGGCAGAGCGGTGCTGCGGCAGGCTGCTGTGTAACGTCCTCACTGACGTCATCTGCCTGCTCCTCCTGCTTCATTCATAAAGTGAAAGGAGCAGGCAGATGACGTCAGTGAGGACGTTACACAGCAGCCTGCCGCCGCACCGCTCTGCCTGCTAGAGGATCGGTATAGCAGGTTAGCAGAGCGCTACTGTACTGGGATTATAGGGAATAAGGGGACATGAATAAAGATTATAAATGGTATAAAAGCAGTCACGCTGTGAGCGGCGGGCCGCCCGCCGTGAATGACAGGCTCCGCCCCCTCCTCCTTCCATGCTGATACATCGCAGGCTGTGCGATGTATCAGCTTTAACTATAGGAAAATGGTAGTATTCGCCATATAAGACGCACTGCCATTTTCCCCCCACTTTTGGGGGGGCACCTGTGGATGACACTGTAATTGGGGTGATCTGTGGATGACACATATAGCATAAGATGCTATATATGTGTCATCCACAGATCCAATCCATTACAGTGCTATCCACAGATCCCCCCATCACAGTGCTATCCAACGGAAGAGGTGGAATTGCGGAACGGAACGCGGCCCATTGTAGAAATGCCTATTCTTGTCCGCAAAATAGACAAGAATAGGACATGCTCTATTTTTTTTGCGGGGCCACGGAACGGAGCAACAGATGCAGACAGCACATGGAGTGCTGTCCACATCTTTTGCGGCCCCATTGAAGTGAATGGGTCCGCGCCTCAGCCGCAAAACATGCGGCTAGGACGCGGACCAAACATACAGTCGTGTGCATGAGGCCTTATTCACATTCCTTTGTTCCCCATTAGGTCCAGACCATCATGATGATTTCTGTTGAAGTCTGCAGAGTTTACTTCGCAGACATCTTTGGTCAGGGGTGTGTTGTCCCTTCTCCAGACAGACCCAATAATCTATACAGACCCCAAATTCATACGGACCACAGATTAGACTCCAAATTCATGTTGCCCAGCCCTCCTTTCTTTGAATACAGACTTCTATCCAGACAAAAAGAAAAACTTACCTTACTTACTAAGGGCTCTTTCACACTAGCGTTTTTGTTTCCGGCATAGAGATCCGTCGTCAGGTCTCTATGCCGGAAAAATCCTGATCAGGATTATCCCAGTGCATTCTGAATGGAGAGAAATCCGTTCAGGATGCATCAGGATGTCTTCAGTTCAGGACCGGAACGTTGTTTGGCCGGAGAAAATACCACAGCATGCTGCGCTTTTTGCTCCGGCCAAAAATCCTGAACACTTGCCGCAAGGCCGGATCCGGAATTAATGCCCATTGAAAGGCATTAATCCGGATCCGGCCTTAAGCTAAACGTTGTTTCGGCGCATCGCCGGATCCGACGTTTAGCTTTTTCTCAATAGTTACCATGGCAGCCAGGACGCTAAAGTCCTGTTGCCATGGTAAAGTGTAGTGGGGAGCGGGGGAGCAGTATACTTACCATCCGTGCGGCTCCCGGGGCGTTCCAGAGTGACGTCAGGGCGCCCTACACGCATGGATCACGTGATCGCATGGATCACGTGATCCATGCGCATGGGGCGCTCTGACGTCATTCTGGAGCGCCCCGGGAGCCGCACGGACTGTAAGTATACTGCCCCCCTGCTCCCCACTACTACTATGGCAACCAGGACTTTAATAGCGTCCTGGCTGCCATAGTAACCTGAAAGCATTTCGAAGACTGATCAGGATCCTGATCAGTCTTCTAATGCTTTTAGGCGACTTGGGTTCTGACGGATCCGGTGGGACGGAAGTGCCTGCCGGATCCTCAGAACGCAAGTGTGAAAGAGGCCTAAGGGGACTGCTGCACACACTTCGTTCAGCCCAGCACTTTGCCCTGATATTGCACACTACGTTCTGAAGCTGCACACTGGCCCCCGGAGAAGAGGACCAGGGAGCCGCAAGTAATGCCAGCACGAGTGGCACCATACTCAGGATGGGGAGGTGGATGGGACCAGAATATATGCAAACTCCTGAACCCACCTCTGCCAATTTTTTTTACTGTTTTTACTGTTGCTTCAAAAAAACCTCATACTCAATATGTGCTGTCACTTTCTAATGGGAACAAGTTCTATTTTTTTGCGGTGCACTTTGTAGTGCTTCCATGGGCTTCCGTGCCTCCGTTCAAGCGGTGCCCGCTGTTTGTGGGCCGCAATATGGGCACGGCCAGGCATGAGTCCGTATAAGGAACTCTGAGGGCGTGTTCACACATATGTTTTTGATGGGGTTTTAGTGCACTTTTGCACCTGCATTTTCTTTTTTTTCGGAAACCATGCTCCCTGTATGAGCGCGATTCCCCATTATGGACATAGGCTTGTTTAGCAGGAGCGCACGGCATTATGCGTATTTATAATGCTGTGTGTCTCTGCGTGACCTTTATTTACTGAATTGTACTGACAGCATTATGGGTTTTTTCTGCCATTTTCTGTTCTTGTCATTCCAGCTTCATTTTAATAACACATGCTGGAGCTCTTGGCGTCTTTTCATGCATTTTCGCATTACCTTCTCTATAGGGGAAAAATGCCATGAAGAAAACACTACTGGCCCAATGCATGGGGGTCATTTATCAAACGCCAGCGTTTTTACACCAGTTGCTGGAAGATGCTCCGAATTGATGCCAGTGCACGCACCTAGATTGAAATCCCTAGGTGGAGTAGATTTCAATCGTCATATTAGTGACTTAATTGTTAGTGAACTTGTGATGTAATAGATCATAATAGACAAAAAAAATGAAAATGTCACAAAAAACTTGGTAAAAAACACACCAATAAACCGATGGCCGCATGAGAGCAATGGGAGGTGGATTCCGATGTCTAAAGCTGCTGCGTAAATGGGCCCTAAGTGAGATAATTGTGTACTTTAGCAGAATCCAAAGTCTCTAATCCTGTGATCAGCCATCTCCAGCACTCCAACTGTTGGTAAACTACTCCCAGCATCCTCCATTCATTTATATGGGAGATCTAAGAACAGATAGAGCGAGTGTGCATGATGCTCTAGTCTAAACACTGCAAAATGCAGACTTCACTATTGCAATACTACATGACGCCACAAGGTGTCGCTATACACACACAAAATGGTTCCTCCCAAAAAAAAACAGATTAACAATTTCTAAAAGTTTTATATTTTTGTCAAAATGGAGACTAATAGTATCAGTAATGGTATGAAAGTCTGTAAGTATGTGGGCTGTATCCACATACTGTTACTACGAGCTGCTATGGGCAGACACCTCCTTGAGTCACAGTTGAAAGGTTACTATCAGCTGGAGGCGGCACCAGGCTGAGGTAGGTCTGGCTCCCGGCTGCGGCTCTGGTTACATTAATACATTGAGCTTTATATTAATACTTGTTGGAGGCAGGCAGGGCTGTGTGCGGTTCAGGTGCGGTTCTTATATATAGACTGTATAATGACTTTGTATGTCGCTCATTTTTCCCCTTCCTCCCGAGGGGGGTTACATGAGGGAGTGCCGTGGCTGACAGTCAGTAACTGATAAGCACGGCCCGGAGTTCATGAGGAACACAGCTGGGGGATTTTATGTTACATGGGTTTTCTGGAGCAATGGCGGTAGAGCCAAACTGGTAGAAGGACAAGCGAACTAGATCTAGAACTATCAGCTGCTTATGGGATCCAATACGGGAGCTGCTTTTATCTGTAAAGGGCCTGCACAAAATGAGAGCTGGAAGCTGATTGGTTACTCCTCTTGAACGTGTGTTGATCACCCTCCCCATGGTTTTTGGCCCCAGTTCCATATATCTGAAGCCTCAGTTGCAGCCATTGAAAGGTTTAGGCTGTTCCAAATGTGCACTCGGCGTAGAATATTACGCTGCCCTTTTGGTGTATGTTTTGTCAGCAAACCTGTATTGAAAAGCATAGGCCCCTATTGTTTTTAATACAAAGTCTCAGAAAACTAAAACCATTCAGAATGGCAATCCTCATACCAATGCTCCCCAGGGCAGGGATAGGAGGGCATACCCTGATGTGTGGCTTCTGCCTGGTGGTAGTTGGGTTGGGCGCAGGGTAGGACATCTAGGTGCTGTGGCCGACATATGGTGCTGGAGTCAGTAACCAGGCCAGCTGTAGAAGATGCAGGGATCTCATTACTAAGCTGTAGAGTGGGAGTTGTAGTACATCCAACGGTACCAGAACACAGTTCCAAACAATTGACAGTGCAATTGTTCCCATATAGTAAAGTATCGATATAGGCCAGGGTGGGGGTTGTAGTACTCTTTTCCGCTATCTCTCTGCATAATCTAGGGCTGACAATATTACTCTTACAATGGTGGTAGTAATTCCCAGCTGAGGAGTACATGGTTAAGGGCTCTTTCACACGAGCCCATCCAGAGCGTGGAATCCGCTGAGTGAAAGAGTGCCAAGCCGCGTACTGGACAGCAGAGACACGGGGCATTAACATGATTGATAATGCTCCGTGCCTCTCTCTGACTCACGGTGACAACTTTTTCTCACTGCGATCTTGTAGTAAGATTACAGAGAGGCACGGAGGAGTATTAATCATGCTCCGTGTCTCTGCTGTCCGGAACGGGCTTGGCACTCTTTCACGTAGCAGATTTCACTCACGGGATCCGCTCGTGTGAAAGAGCCCTAAGATATGGTGGGCCAGACCGGTTCTTTGTCAGCCCAAGGGCTCATTCAGACGACCGTTGGATGTTTTGTGGATCCGTAAAACATGGATGCCGGTTGTGTGCATTCTGCATTTTGCGGAACAGCTAGCCCTTAATAAAACAGTCCTATCCTTGTCCGTGATGCGGACAATAATCGGACATGTTCTATTTTATTTTATTTTTTTTTGCTGAACCGCCATATGGACACTGAATGATTATTTCAATTTTTTTGCAGCCCTGTTGAAGTGAATGGTTCTGCATAGGGGCCACAAAAAAAAAAAAAAGAACGGACACGGGAAAAAATATGTTCATGTGAATGAGTCCTAAGGGTGTATTTACATGACCGTATGTATTATGCGGTCCGCAAAATACGAATCCACAAAAAATACAGAGGACATCCGTGTTGCATCCGTTTTTATTGCGGACCCTTTGTAATAATGCCTATTCTTGTCTGCAACACGGGCCCCATATGAATGAGCCTGTGCGCAATCCACAACAAATGGACCAAAAAGGGGCCTTGAACAGCAAATACCTTACTGACTGACTTCATTGCTCCGCCGCGCAGATTCTGGACCTTCTAGTTCCTTCTGAAGTACTGTGTAGATGAGATGGTTTTCTCAGAGATAGCGATTCTCCGAGGAGTGAGCGCATGTAGCCTCCTCCCAATTACTAGGTTGAGCTGGGGCGGATCTAAATCCAGTCAGGATTGTTAAAGGGGATTGTCCGCTATTTCCTATAACTTCAGGATAAGTCTTCAATATCAGAATGGCGGGAGCCCGACTGCTGGCACCCCACGATCAGCTGCATTCCTCTTCACCATTTACCTGCACGCCATCGACATTGCAGCGGACAGCCTTGTCATTACAGCTTTGCCGCCCCAGTCACTTGAACAGGACGGAGCTGTCCCATTGATGTGAATGGGGTGGCTGAGCTGTAATCACACCTGGTAACTGCTCTGGTTGCGACATTTTGCAGGTGAACAATGAAGAGGAAGTAGTGCCCGCACGAGCACGGCGTTCTCTTCAGCCGATTAGCGGGGTGCTGGCAGTCGGGCTCCCGCTGATCTGATATCGATGACCTATACTGAGGATATCAATATAGGAAAAGTGCACAAACCCTTTAACCCGACTGATCCATATAGAGATATGCTGGTACATTACAAGGCACAACAAGAACAATTTGTAAGTGCCCTATTCAAGGGAACTCCAGACACTTAACACATTAAAGGGGTTATCCAGTATCTACAACAGCCCCCCATGTGCCGGGCCCCTCCATGGGAATATACTTACCCTGCTCCTGGTCCTCACACCGCCGCTGCTGCTTCTCACTGTACATGGATGAAAACATCCGGTGTCAGAGGGGGAGCAGCCAATGGCAGACGGGGGGAGCCTCTCCAGGATCCTCCCCGTTTCGCCTGCCATTGGCTGCTCCCCCACCCCCCAACTAGACCGGATGTTTTCATATGTGTACAGGAAGAAGCAGCAGCGGCGGTGCGGGGACCAGGAGCGCCGCGGAGAGCACGTAAGTATATTCCCACGGAGGGGCCTGGCACATGGGGGGACTGTTGTAAATACTGGATAACCCCTTTAACTGTACAATTAAGCAAATGTAGCTTTTCAGTGTTTTTTCTCGTGTTAGGCTACGCTCACATCTACACAGTTTTTTGGTTTTCTGTGCCGGATCTATCATATGATGGAAACCAACAGCACACAACAGACCCTGTTGACTATGGACCCCGCTGTTTTTGTCAGGGATCCCAGGATTTTTTTAGACAAGATATCACCGGATGTCTTACCTAATGCTGGGAGTACAGTTCCGTACAGCCGCAGTCAGACTACAATTCCCAGCATTATAAACTATTAAAATGCCGGGACTTCAGTGGGTCCATAGACCGGATTTTGCGGACATGTCCTATCTTTTTGTGGAACACACATACGGTTTTAGAAAGCACATGGACGATCCATTTGCTTTCCGCATCCATATGTTCATTCTGCAGAAAAGATAGAACATGTCATATATTTGTCCACTAAATGCGGATCACGGACTGGTTGAATTCTAAAATACAGTTGCGATATGAATGGTGTCCGTATTCTGCAGATCCACAAGGCCTTAGTTGTGTGCCGCCACAAACTGTACCATACCCTGATTGGACGTACTGTACTTGTGGCCGGCTCTCTGTAACTTTCATGTCTTCTTATCTTACCAGAATCATGGCTATAGATTGGATCGGTTTCGCATATGCAGCCCTGTTGATGTTGGGGGGTTTTATGGGATTTTCCCGTAAAGGTAAGAGCGATATCAGTGGAAATGTATGATGTTGTTACTCTTCCCATTGTATACTGGTCTGAATAGTCTGCAGTGGAATATCCATATCAACTTGTGCACATTTTAATGCAGAAATAATGCAGATTCCGTGCAAATTTCACTGCATTGCAAAGGTTGAACTTTGTAGCAGATATCCGCACATGTAAATTGGCTACTGATTCCGAGTCCTCTCCTGCATAACGGAAACGGGACGGATCCGTTATGCAGCCCATACACTTTTATTATGATGGAATGAATAACGGAATCCCTCTAAAGGCAATCTGTCATAGAATTGCGTTATGGTCCGTGGTAACAGAATCCATAACGCAATTCTGCTTTTACCAACAAACGAAGCGTGAACCAATTTCATAACCTGAAATTCGCTCATCTCTAGCCACAAACACTACAGGGAAATTTCCCGGGGGGCGGCCATGCCCTCCTCATGGGTGCCAGCTGGATACCTAACGATCTGATGCTCTCGGTAGTAATTAATGCTAGCAGTATTAGGTACTTATGCACCTGGCTGCTGGCCACAGGTGCCCTCCTGCATTTAGCCATAACTTCGTCCTCAGGACAGTGAATACTGCAGTAGGGGTGGCAGTATTTTTTGCCGCACTGTGCTATTTGGTTCTGCTGGGGCTCCATATTGTGCTGCACTATGGTATTGCTGACCCTGACTACTTCTGTTGCCCCATCTTCTATCACTTTGGACCTGCCCACAACATGGGGCCTCTTTTAGTTTTTTCCAGGGCCACTTTAAGCTCCCAATCCGCCCCAGATCATACTTCTTCCTGCTGGATCCACTTCTGGCTTTGGTTTAGAAAAGAAGCACGTGTGATTCCAGCCTTAGGCCCCTTTGACACGAGCGAGTTTTCCACGTGGGTGCAATGCGTGACGTGAACTCATCACACCCGCACTGAATCCTGACCCATTCATTTCAACGTGTCTGTGTTCTATATTCTGCGTTTTTCACGCAGCCCTGGCCCCATAGAAGTGGATGGGGCTTCAGTGAAAAACGCATTGCATCCGAAAGCAAGTGCGGGTGCAATGCGTTTTTCACTCATGGTTGCTAAGAGATGTTGTTTGTAAACCTTCCGTTTTTTATCACGCGGGTGAAAAACGCATCAAAACGCATTGCACCTGTGCAGAAAAAAATGAACGCAAACGCAGACAAAACTGACTGAACTTGCATAATGGTGCGAGTGTCACTGAACGCATCCGGACCTAATCCGTCACGTCTCGTGTGAAAGACGCCTTATACACATTAGACTCCTGTTGTTGTATCATCTCAGACATTGGGGGCATACCGCTAGGAAATAGGTGCGGGTCCCTCCTCCGGAACAGTCACAGCGGATCTGGCTGCGTTTCCACAGCGGAGTTGTTGCAGATTTTGCGGCAGACTTCCCATGCAGCAGGTTCCTCAGCTTATTTCTTGCACAGCATCTGGATGTGATCTGTTTAAATCTCCTCCGCTTTCCTGCTACTGTAAATCGCTGGGAACGTTCCACTGCGGAAAATTCACAACATTTATTCCACGTGTGGCCGTGCCGTTACAGTTAAAGGGGTATTCCATTTCTGACAAGTTATCCCCTATTCACAGGTAGGAGATAACCAGGGCTGTGGAGTCGGAGTCGGAGTCGAGGAGTCGGAGTCGGAGGCAATTTTGGGTACCTGGAGTCGGAGTCGGAGTCGGCAAAAAATGGACCGACTCCGACTCCGACTCCTACTAGATTTAAATTGGAATAAAAAAAAATTGGAATAAAAAAAAAGCAAGTTTAAATGTCTCAATTCAGATAAAGTTATAATTAATTACTTCTCTACTGTAAGAATAAAGGCCAATGCATGCAGTGCGTCACGTTACCGCTAAACAAAGACGTTAAGTGACCGTGAAGAAGCTTTTCATATGTTTTACTGTGCAGTTAAAGGGACACTGACAGGCTGATATATCTGCTGGTATTCATCAGAGGATCAGGAATACAACTAGACGACTGTTACCCCCAGTTGAGGTTTACTTGTGTTTAAAAACGTTTTAATCAATATGCAAATTCTCTACCTTTGTGCCCAAGGGGCAGGCGCACATGTAGAGTACTGGCAGCACTAGACAGGACTAGGTAGCGAGGAGGAAGAGAGAAAGCTGGCACAGCCTCAGCATAGCCAGACGAGGCTGCTGCCAGCACTCTACACATGCGCCTGCGCAGGAATTCAGCGTTCGGCTAGCCTGAAAAAAAGGCCAGTGCAGTGAATAATAACGAGGGGAACAGCGCTGGGAAGCTGTACTTCGGGCGCGGCTGGGCACAAAGCCGCAGGAGACGCTGCCCCATTGGGCACAAAGATAGTGAATTTGCATACAGATTAAAATGTTTTTTAAACACAAGTACAGCTTAACTGAGGGTAACATTAGTATAGTTTTATTCCTAATTCTCTGATGAATACCAGTATATATATATATATCTTTAGCTGGAAAATCAGCCTGTCAGTGTCCCTTTATGGAGCGGCAATACTTACACTTTCCATTGTCTTGTGGTCTGCTGTTACAGGGACCCCATGGTTATCCTCGCCTCTCACTGATAGCTGATTAAGGACTGGAGACACTTGTATAAGTGAAGGGAATGGATAGCCAATAGTTCAAGACTGAAGCTGTAAACCATTTGAAAAACTGCTATCATTCAGCTAAGGCTATAAAACATGTAAACTCAGATTGTCAGCTTAAACATGACTATGGGATTCTACTAGGAAAATCATATTTTAAAATAAATGCCCCTTCCCCTGCCCCTTCCTGGATCCTCCCACTGCTCTATCTTCAGCAGAAGATCAGCACACAAAGGAGAAGGCAGCAGCTTCTGCTCAACTACCTCTCTGTGCTAGAGAAGATTAGAAGAACTTGGTGGAACAGCTTCGTATTTGCATATTAAATACAGAGGAGTCGGAGTCGAGGAGTCGGAGTCGGAGTCGGAAGTTTCAAAATCTGAGGAGTCGGAGTCGGAGTCGGACAATTTATCTACCGACTCCACAGCCCTGGAGATAACTATTAGATTGTGGGGTGTGCTACCACTGGGACCCCTACCATTTACTAGCATGTGGACCCTATACCCCTCAGGGCTCCCTCAGATCAGTCTTGCATAATGTCGCTGCATTCACTCCTATGGGCGTTCTGGAGACCGCAGAGTTCAGTGCTCACCTATTTATGAAGCTCCCATAGAGATGAATGGAGCAGTAATGTGCATGCTTGACCTGCTGCTGCATTCATTTTGGGGGTCCGAAAGGATACTGGGTCCCTGTTCTCATGATCAGTGGGAGTCCCAGTGGTAGGACCCCCACTCATCCAATAGTTACCCCATAGGGGATAACTTGTCAATACCCCTTAAACGTGCTTTTACAGCTTTGAATATTAGGGGATCTTGTCACCTATATCATGCTGTCCTAGCCTTGGTCCAACGATAGCAACCAGGGATTCCACCTTGCTTTTCTCCAAAGGACCTCTGAAAAATGAAAAATGGAATCTGATTTCTATGGGCAACTAAGCCAGCTTTCCTTTACACCTTTTTGATAAATCTCCCCACATTGTGGTTTAACAGTGAGCCCCTTTAACCTTTTGACTTTTGCTTTACCTTGCAGGCAGTATTGTATCCCTTGCTGCCGGACTCACCTTTGGATTGCTTGCAGCTTATGGGGCCCTTCGTGTTTCATACAATCCAAGGGATATCAAGATATCATTAAGTAAGTAAAATTATACTATTAGGCACCTTTCAGACAAGCGGGTATCAGGCTGCCGACTCGCAGCACAGCACCCGGCCTGAACTTCTTGCACCGCCGGGGTCATAGCATTATGAGATGGGGACTGTGGAGGCCACTATTAACTCCTTGCCGACCGCCTAACGCACGGATGCGTCCAGGCGGCGGCAAGTTTGTTCCTCCTGGACGCATCCGTGCGTCATCTCGCGAGAGGCGAGATCTGCTGTGAGCACGCGCGCACGCGCGTTCACAGCAGAGCGCGGCTCTGCAGTTATACTACAGCCTGTTCTGCAGTTATACTACAGATGATCCATCGCTGGCAGGCTGTAAATGTAAAATAAATTAGATCAAACAGGTACATCAGACGCTGTTTTGTTAACAGCGTCTGATATACCTGCTACCTGGTCCTCTGGTGGTCCCATTTACTGGGATCGACCACCAGAGGACCAGGTAACAATGTAAAGTTGCACCAAACACTACACTAACCCCCCCCCCCTCACTTTATAACCACTATTAACCCTTTGTTAACCCCTGATCACCCCATATAGACTCCCTGATCACCCCCCTGTCACTGATCACCCCCCTGTAAGGCTCTATTCATATGTCCATATGTGTTTTGCGGATCCACGGACACCGTCAATGTGCTTTCCGCATTTTGCAGATCCGCACATTGCCAGAACTATATAGAAAATGCTTTTTCTTGTCCGCAATTGCGGACAAGAAAAGGACATGTTCTATATTTTTGCGGAACGGAAGTGCAGACCTGTAAGTGCGGATCCGCAATTCCGGATCCGAGCGGGACAAAGTCTGTCCCCATAGAAATGAATGGGTCCGCAATTCCGTTCCGCAAACAGAATTTCGGACGTGTGAATGGGGCATAAGGGTCCCTTATCACGGCCAGTTAGTTAGCTACTTGTTAGGTAGTTAGCGCCCAGCCCACCACACCGCAGTCACTGATTTTGGCAGAGATTTTTTCATCCACATTGATCGATGCGAATGAAGAAATCTGTGCCGTTCATTTTTTTTCTTTTTTCAGCCCAGAGGCTGAACGGCAAAAAAAAATCTCATTACCCGTATGCTCAATATACGGAGAATCGCAGAAACTCCTAATGCTGGCCATACGTGTAATGATTGCGGAGACCCTCAAATGCCTGGACAGTATAAATACCCCACATGTGACCCTAAAATGCCAGGGCAGTATAAATACCCCACATGTGACCCTAAAATGCCAGGGCAGTATAAATACCTCACATGTGACCCCATTTTAGAAAGAAGACACCCCAAGGTATTCCGTGAGGGGTATGGCGAGTTCATGCAAAATTTTATTTTTTGTCACAAGTTAGTGGAATATGAGACTTTGTAAAAAAAAAAAAAAAAAAAAATATTAATTTCCGCTAACTTGTGCCAAATTTTTTTTTCTTTTTCTGTGAACTCGCCATACCCCTCACGGAATACCTTGGGGTGTCTTCTTTCCACAATGGGGTCACTTGTGGGGTATTTATACTGTCCTGGCATTTTAGGGGTCCTAAAGCGTGAGAATCCAAATGCGTAAAAATGGCCTGTGAAATCCTAAAGGTACTCATTGGTTTTAGGGCCCCTTTGCGCATCTTGGCTGCAAAAAAGTGGCACACATGTGGTATCGCCGTACTCAGGAGAAGTAGGGCAATGTGTTTTGAGGTGTATATACCCATACTGGGTGAGAGAAATATCTCTGTAAATGACAACTTTCTAATTTTTTTTTATACAAAGTTGTCAATTTACAGCGATATTTCTCACACAAAGTATGGGTATATGTAGCTGCAAAAAAGTGGCTGCAAAAAAGTGGCACACGTGGTATCGCCGTACTCAGGAGAAGTAGGGCAATGTGTTTTGGGGTGTATTTTTATATATACCTATACTGTGTGTGAAAAATATCTCTGTAAACGACAACTTTTAAAAAATTTTATACAAAGTTGACAATTTACAGAGATATTTCTCTCACCCAAGATGGGTATATGTAAAAATACACCCCAAACACTACCCTACTCTCCTGAATGCGGCGATACCATGAGTGACACTTTTTGCAGCCTGGAGTGCATAAGGGGCCCAATTCCAACGAGTACCTTTAGCTTTTACATGGCTGCTCACAATTTAGCCCCGCCCAAAATGCCAGAACAGTAAACACACCCCACAAGTGACCCCATTTCGGAAAGTAGACACCCCAAGGTATTCACTGAGGGGCATAGTGAGTCCGTGGGAGATTTATTTATTTTTTTTGCCAGAAGTTAGCAGAAATGGAAACTTTATTATTTTTATTTTTTTCCTCAGAAAGTGTCATTTTCCGCTAACTTGTGAAAAAAAATGAAATCTTACATGAACTCACCATGCCCCTCCGCGAATACTTTGGGGTGTCTTCTTTCTAAAATGGTGTCATTTGGGGGGTATTTATACTATCCTGGCATTCTAGCACCTGAAGAAACATGACAGGTGCTCAGAAAGTCAGAGCTGTTTCAAAATGCCGAAATTCACTTTTTTGCACCATAGTTTGTAAATGGTATAACTTTTACCCAAACCAATAAATATACACTTATTGGATTTTTTTTTATCAAAGACATGTAGAACAATAAATTTAGAGAAAAATGTATATAGAAATGTAGTTTTTTTTGAAAAATTTTACAACAGAAAGTGAAAAATGTCATTTTTTTGCAAAAATGTCGTTACATTTTTATTGATAGCAAAAAAAGTAAAAATGTCAGCAACAATGAAATAGCACCAAATGAAAGCTCTATTAGTGAGAAGAAAAGGAGGCAAAATTCATTTGGGTGGTAAGTTGTATGACGGAGCAATAAATGGTGAAAGTAGTGTAGTGCGGAATTGTAAAAAGTGGCCTGGTCATTAAGGGTGTTTAAGCTAGGGGGGCTGAAGTGGTTAAAGGGGCAGCGGGGTACTGTGAGGTCACTGTTAAAGGGAACCTGTCACCTCCAAAAACCACCCCAAGCTGCCAGCAGCACCTGAGAGTATCCAGCAGCGTGTTGGTAATGATAATTTTGTGTTATCAGTCAGATGCGGTAAAAGCTCAGAAAAACACGGTCTCCTTGCATCAAGTCATGGTAACCATGCCCCCTTCCCTGCCCCTTCACTGAGACTGACAGCCGGCAGTTCGGCAAAACCAGACGAACTCTCGTGCATAGCGCTGTCAGTCATAGCGAAGGGGCAGGGAAGGGGGCGTGGTTACATGACTTGAAGCAAGGAGGCCGCTGCCCCCTTGACTTTAAGCATGACTAGAGAAGAGCGCCGGCAGGGGATAAAAGAACATTTTCTGAGCTTTTACCGCATCTGACCGATGAAACAAAATGATCATTAGAAACACACTGCTGGATACTCTCAGGTGCTGCTGGCGGCTTGGGTGGTTTTTGGAGGTGACAGGTTCCTTTTAAGTGAGTGGGGTACTGTGGCAGTCACTGTTAAAGGGGCAGGCTGCTGTGGAGGTCACTGTTAAGGGTGCGGGGTACTGTAGATGTCACTGTTATAGTGGATACTTTCGATATCTTTTAACGACCCACACAAACATTACATTTAATAGTCCTTCCTACCAGGTCCTTCAGCTACTTGTAAGATAAAGATAAAAAACAATGGTATAAAGAAAAGGAAGAGACACCCCCAGAATGCCGCTGCGGTGCATTTGGGAGCCACAAATATATTATGTTCATTCTTGGGCACAGAAAAGTGTATTGTACAAATCCCTAGGGTCTGAATATCAAAATCTCAATAGGAAGATATACTCCCTACCATACAGAGCAGAGAGAGCCTAAGGCCTCTTTCACACAGGCGTCATGTTTGACGCCCGGATAAGAGGCGGGTGCGTTGCGGGAATATGCTCGTTTTTCCCGCGTGGGTGCAAATGTTTGTAACGCGTTTTGCACGCGCGTGAGAAAAAACGCCATGTTTGGTACCCAGACCCGAAGCCGGACTTCATCACTGAAGTCCGGTTTCGGGTCTTCTGGAGAATTGATTATTTTCCCTTATAACATGGTTATAAGGGAAAATAATAGCATTCTTAATAAAGAATACATAGTAAAATGAAGAGAAAGGGGTTAAAAATAATAAAAGTTAACTTACCTTAGCCACTTGATCGCGTAGTTGCGATCTGTCCTCTCTTTCCCTGCATCAGCTAAGAACTAAAGGACCTGTGATGACGTCACATCACATGGTCCAATCACATGGTCCATCTTACCCAGCTGATGCTGGGAAAGAGAGGACAGATCGCGACTACGCGATCAAGTGGCTAAGGTAAGTTAACTTTATTATTTTTAACCCTTTCTCTTCATTTTACTAAGCATTCTTTATTAAGAATGCTATTATTTTCCTTATAACCATGTTATAAGGGAAAATAATAAAGATCTGGTCCCGTTGCTAAGCAACCATGCGGGAAAATCGCACTGCATCCGCACTTGCTTGCGGATGCTTACGATTTTCCCGCAGCCCCATTCACTTCTATGGAGCCTGCGTTGCGTGAAAAACGCACAATATAGAGCATGCTGCGATTTTCACGCAACGCAGAAGTGATGCGTGAAAATCACCGCTCATGTGCACAGCCCCATAGAAATGAATGGGTCCGGATTCAGTGCGGGTGCAATGTGTCCTCCTCACGCATTGCACCCGCGCGGAAAACTCGCCCGTGTAAAAGGGGCCTAACACCGTGCAAGCCATCCCTAAAGTGTCATACCGAGCAGCACCGCAGCCACAACATAGGTTTCACTATCTAGTGTCTTCTGCAAAAAATATGCCATGTGTGAACCTAGGCGTGGCATCCCTTAAAACCATGTTATTTTGAATCGGTGATTTCAATATTACTATCAGCAATGTGTTTTTTCCACAGTTGCTGCAGTCTGTCTCTCTGTAGTAATGGGGATGAGGTACCTTCGCAGTAGGAAAATCATGCCTGCTGGAATTGTAGCAGCAATCAGGTGAGTTTATTCCCTTTTCTGGCTGCCAGGTAAGGCTCACCCACTGAAAGTGTGCCCACATGTAAGTGGAAATGCATGAATATGTATATAGCGTACACTAATGAGTCATGCATCAGGGCTGGGCACAAAGGAGAGTTGCTTGGCGGCCTAAAGAAAACTTGTCACCTTCACATATTTTTGTTGTGTGCGGCCAACATACATTAAAGTTACTGACTTTTCCCATTGGCTTTTATCGAAGAATGTAATCGCCTACACGTTTCGATAGAGGCTGGCTAGGTCTGCAGAAGTGTATTGCCAATTTTGGCATATATGTCGGTAAAGCTGAACATGCATGCATCAACGCTTATTTTTCTGACTTTTAACTTTTTTTTCTTGAATATTAATGCTGTATATTTTCAATGCCTATTGAAAATATTCATTTGTTTCTGTCACTTTGAACAAATTGGCACTGGACAAGATTAGTATAAAAACTATTAACTATTAACCATCTATGGGGGGGAAATAGAAATGAAAAGGTTACCATAGGAACAGTCGTTTGTGCGGACAGAAAATTAATCCTTTGCCGGCAGCAGATCCTGCTGCGAAAACAGCCTCTGCTAACGGCAAACCACGAGTCTTTATGGGGACGAGCGATGAATATAGTTACCTGGCTCCCCGCTCCCTGCACCGCAGCTGCTTCTCTCCGTGCGCCGATGAAAACATCCAGTGTCGGGGGGGGGGGGGCAATGGCAGACGGTAATGGGGACGAGCCTCCCTAGCGTCACCCGCGATTCTAGGGTGGCTCATCCCCGCCTCCCATTGGCTGCTCCCCTCCCCCGACACCAGATGTTTTCATTTGCACACAGGGAGAAGCAGCAGTGCGGGGACCAGGAGCGGCACAGGGAGAGGGGAGCCAGGTAAGTATATTCATTGTGAGGGGCCCAGCATATGGAGGAACATTTTATAGTCTTGGATAACCCCTTTAAATATGGCGCCCATTTGCAAGCGCAGCTGGGGCCGTAGCTGCAGGGTTTCTGCTGTTTTACATGGCAGAGGCCAGGGGCTAATGTCTGCAATGACCAAAACAGCGATCTCATTTAACCCCTCAGATGCCGCAGTCAAAAGTGACTACGGCATCTGAATGGTGAAAATGTGGGAGCCGCGTGCTCCCGAAGAAATATCATCCTCCCCCAGCTGAGACTCGGTAAGCTGTTACATTACAGCGATAGGCTGGAGCCTGCTTGAGGCTCAAAAGCCTGTCAATTGTATATTCTAATACAGGCCTGCAGGTGGCAGTACTGCATTGGAATATACTGAATGCTGTATTCTGTAATGGATAAAATACCATTACAGCTTACAATAAGGAATCTAATGATTGCTTGTTAATAATCACCTAGAGTGAGTTCAAATCACCCCCATTTTCAAAAATCATATGTATCGCAGCATCCAAAAACACTATTAAAATATAAAAATATGTATCCTATACGGCAAACATTGTAACTGAAAAAAAAAAATAGAAAATGGCCAATTCGCCATTTTCTCTGTCACTTCACCTCCCCCAAAACATTTTATAAAAAGTGATAAGAAAAAGCCATACACATCCCAAAATGGTATAACTAAAAAGGACAGATTATCTCACAAAAAATTAGCCCTCACACAGCTCCATAGACACAAATAAATGGAATGGAAAATGAAAAATAGTTATGGCTCTGGGAAGGCAGTAGGTAAAAAATGGAAAATCGCCCCGTCCCAAAGAGGTTAAGATCTGGAAATCCCCTTTAAGGCCCCATTCACACGTCCGCAATGTTCGTCCACACCCGTTCCGCAAATTTGCGGAACGGGTGCGGACCCATTCATTTTGAATGGGGACGTGATGGATGCGGAGAGCACACACTGTGCTCTCCGCATCCGCATTTGCGGAGCGCGCCGCCGATCTTCCGGCAGGCGGCTCCGCAATAATATACAGCATGTCCTATTCTTGCCCGCAATTGCGGACAAGTATAGGCATCTCTATGGGGCTGGCGGCAAGGTGTGTTGCGGATCTGCAACACACTACAGATGTGTGAATGGGGCCTAACTCATACGCATACCGTACAGCTACATAGCAGAGCCTTCTGCATATGTGGTGGATGCTGGCTGTATAATACATCCGGCACCCGGCCTCAATGACAGGGATCAACGATGATGCAGACCGCCCTTATTTAATTCCACAGATGCCGCGGTCAGTTATGACTTCGGCCTCTGAGGCGGCTTTTCCTCGGAGTGCTGTGATCCCAGGGTCTGAACGGCTCTCTTACATGTGTTCAGTTGCTGTAGTAGCCTTGTGCGTGCCAGAGGCTCCAAGGCTCACTACAGCAATGTATGGAATATAGCGAATCTCGCATAGACTGCAATAGTAAATCATTGTAGTCTATGGAGAAAGGATCAGGTGATCGCATGGTCAAGTTATCTAAAGCAGGGATGCCCAACCTGTGGCCCTCCAGCTGTTGCAAAACTACAACTTCCAGCATGCCCAGACAGCCTACAGCTATGAGCCTACAGCAAGGTATGGTGGGAGTTGTAGTTTTACAACATCTGGAGGGCCGCAGGTTGGGCATCCCTGATCTAAAGGAACTTAAAGTGAAAAAGAAAGTAAAAAAAAAGTTTTAAAAAAGTATAAAAATTTAAATCACCTGCTTTCTCTAGTTTACATATATAAAAAAAAAACAATAAAAATAGAAACATAATGGGTATCGCCACCTCCAAAAATAATTGAACCATTAAAATATAAAAATATTTTTCCTGCCCGATGATCACCATAATGGGAAATAAAATCTACGATTCGCCATTTTTACCCGCGTTATCTCCCTCCAAAGAAAATTGAATAAGAGTGGTCAAAAATCTGTAGGTACTCAAGAAATGGTGCGAATAAAAATTACAGTTCACCCCGCAAAAAACAAGCCCCATACAGCTATGTAGAAGAAAATATAAAAAAGTTATGTTTTTATTTTTTTTAAAGCAGGAAAACATAATAAACACTATATAAATTGGGCATTGCCGTAATTTTAGAGACCCGCAGAATGAGGTTATCATGTCATTTTTAGCACGGTAAAATAAACTGGGACAATAAAAATACAACTAGCCATTATGCGGCTATGTGAACAGAAAACAAAAAAAATGACGGCGCTTGGAAGGCGGGGAAGGAAAAACAAAATTGAATTAAAAAAATAGTGTCCCAAAAGGGTTAATCCTGTTTAAAACTTGCACTCACTTGAAGATCAAAAGGTCTACTGACTATTTGAAGTAGATAGAAGTGAGGTCTGCACATTTGTCTGGGTTGCTGCTCGTGATGGACTTGTCAGTAGAGAAAAAATTTCGGCGTTCGGGTTGTGGTAACTCGCGCATCCCGTTATGGATTCCACTATAGCGGCATATGGAATCCATAAGGGGCGGCTGCCACCAACCCGAACTGTTGAACAGCCGAAGGACCTGGGGTGACGTCACTGTTATGTGATCAGTGCAGGGGGCGTGGCTCAGCACAGGATCAAATCCAGTGCTGAGCCACGCCCCCTGCACTGATCACATGACAGTGACGTCACCCCAGGTCCTTCGGCTGTTCAACAGTTCGGGTTGGTGGAAGCTGCCCCTTATGGATTCCATATGCCGGGATAGTCCGCGGTAGTGGAATCCATAACGGGATGCGGCGATTACCACAACCCGAACGCCGAACTTTTTTTTAAAGTTCGCTCATCTCTACAAGTTGTCAGTCATCCAAGATTTATCCCAAAATTCACAGCCCTCAAACAAATTTGTTGCAATGGAATCATTTGAGAGCCGTGAAATTTTGGCTAAATACTACATATTTGAATACCCATCATAGCATGCATTGGTTTCTATTATAAAACTCATCCGTGCTTCTCATTCCTACAGCATTTCCATGATCCTGAAGCTGCTAATTAACCTGTTCTAGACTTCTGCACTTTCTGGAAGGACCTTCTTTGGAAGCAAACTCTTTAGAAAAGGATCAATTTTATACATTTTGCGAAGCATGAATTGTGCACTGAATTTTTATAATCTGTTCATTTTTATTACATTGATTTTATATGATGTTTTGCTATTTTTCTAATTAACTCAACAGGAATAAATCAATAAAACTAACGTGCTTAACCTTCTCATGTGTCTATATTATGAAGACAAGCCTTGGTAAGACTGCAGCAAATGTACAAATAAATGATGTTCAGTTGTGGCAAGTATCACACCCTGCTGGTGCCTTCAGGCTGGGAACACACTTCGCGTGTTCCCAGGGCGCGCCTATGACGCGCATATGACGCGCGCTTCAGCCGCGAAGTGGCTGTTTTATGGAAGCGCGCGTCATATGCGCGCTCCCATAATAGCTTATGGGTTGGCTCGCGCGTGCTGCCGCGCGATAGTCACGGCAGCCGACACGACCGCGTAGGGCGTTTTACAGCGCGTTCGTCCGCGCTGTAAAACGCCGACATGTGAACCATGCACATAGGGATGCATGGCTTTTCACATGTTGAGCGTTTTTCAGCGCGTATGAACGCGCTGAAAAACGCTCAGGTGTGTTCCCAGGGTCAAGATTCTGTCTGGTTGTGCAGGCCATTCATATTGATGACCTATCATGAAGGGGAGGTGGTGCTCCATGTGAGTTCCGCTTCCTGTTCATCACACTGTCATCTCAGAGGTTGCGGTGATGCAGTGTAATGACAAGGGCTGGCTCCATTCACTTGTAATTACACTACATCACTGCTACAGAGGAGACCACGTGTAGTGTAATGAAGAGGAAGCAGCGCTCGCACGGAGCGCCGTCTCCTCTTCAAACAGCTGATTGGCAGAGGTGACGGGTGTGGAACCCCTGCCGATCAGATATTGATGACCTATCCTTTGCTTGATAAAGACCACAGAGGTCGAAACGTCGCACCTGTATTTGATGATGGAATAAAGAACAGTAAAAAGAGACCAAGGTGTGCTGCAGTTCTTCATGTTTTCATGGACTATCCTGACGATAGATCATCTATATGGCCTGCACAACCTCTTTAAATCCTGACAGAATTGCCACAGATTCCACACAGAAAATAATCATAGATAAGCTCCATTGTTTTATAATGGCACTAATTTGTGTACAAATCTGCAGTCCAATCCTAAATTCAGCTGTGGATTTCTACTGTAAATTTTCCCAAAAAACTTGCCAGTGGCCACTTTCACACGGTCAGTATTTTGGCAACATTTTGCAGTTACCGGTAATTCAGAACCAGAAATGGACATGGTTCTAGCATAACAGACAAAAAGTATCATGAGGATTTGGACCTTTTCTGTGTTTTGGACCCTGCTTCAGGCTTTGGCTTACAAATGTTGATGCAAAATATTGGCATGTTAAAGTTGGCCTTTGAGAGATTATTTGTAGTTCTGTGTGACATCTGTGACAGTGACTTGTAGACTGTGGGACCCTATCTGTGGTTGGACTTGATCCACTCAAAAGAGGCCTTAAGTTTCTGTAATAATGTTCCCTAGGCTAAAGCAATCTGAGTAAAACAACGTGCAATGTGCTCCTCGGTATATGGAGCTTCCAACAAGCCAGGATGCCCCTTCATCGGAGCAATGAGGTAGGCGCCGGACAGCCATTTGAAGTTCAACCTCCATTTGTAACTTCCGGATGCATATCTTTACTCAGTTACTTGACTTCTCATCCGGATGGTGGTGTACAGTATTGAGCAGCACGTCTTGATGATGTGATGTATAGCTTAATATTTTTGAGAAGTTCGAGAATCAACTGGATGATCATGAGTTAACGGAAGGTTACTGTACTTCTAGCTAGATGGAGCAACGTGCCAAACATCGGAAAGGAGTATGGCAGAAATTGAGTACGGCAACAGGGTAATTTCAAAGGGGCTTTGGCCACCATGGTTGGCGGCTCTGACACCACCAGACTTCTTCCTGGTATGCGCAAACGAAGTGCATTGGATGTGGTGGATAGGGTTTGATGATGGATCAGATTCAGAAGAATAAGGTTGAACGGGGGAATGAATGGAGGTATGTTTTTAGAGAGTGTCTAAAACTGCGTATGTCCGGAATTAACCTATTTGCTTGGGATATGGCATTCCAGAGAACTGGTGCAGCTCAAGAGAAGTCATAGAGATGGGAGTGAGAGGTTTAAATTATAGTGGATGTTAGTCTAAGATCATTGGTAGAGCATAGGTAGGTAGATAGAGATATGTCCGGACATATAGGGGGGGTGCAGCACTGTAGAGAGTTTTGTGGATGAGAGTGAGAAGTTCAAATTGAATCCTTTACTGCATGGGCAACCAGTACAATGACTGGCGCAGTGTGGAGGCATTGGAGCAGCAGTTAGACAGATAGATGAGCCTGGCTGTGGCATTCAGGATTGGAGAGGGGAGAGTTTAGTGAGGGGGAGACCAATTAGCAGTGTTAGGGCTCATTTACACGAACTTATGTGTTCTGTTCTGTGCATTGGGGCTGCAATTTGCGGTCCCCAATGCACGGAGGACGTTCGTGCGGCCTCCGGGGCAGATCCAGAGCCATTCAAATTGAATGGGTCCGCATCCCTCCGTTCCGCAAAAAGATAGGACCTACTTCTTTTTGCAGAACGGAACAGAACCCCAAAGTGCTTCCGTCGGGTTCTGTTCGGTGCTTTCGTTCCGCTCCGCATCTCCTGATTTGTAGACCTATTGAAGTGAATGGGTCCGCATCCGTGATGCGGAATGCACACGGAACGGTGTTCGTTTATTGCGGATCTGCATATGCGGTCCGCAATACGGAAACGGAACCCATACGTTTGTGTGAATGAGCCCTGACAGGAATGGATCAGGGCAGCAATCAATTTTATTGGTGTTTCCACAGCAATGAAAGCGTGAATTCTACAGATTGAGGAGTAGGTGTCATGAGCAGGCGAGAAATTGAATACAGGTGGTGAAAAAAGATAAGTGTCAAAATTGACACGAGACAGTGGGCGTGCAACTTAGGCATTATGGCACACACTGAGAGAAATATCTGGTTTAGGCTATTTTCACACTAGCGTTTTTACTAGATCCGACAGGGTTCAGAACAAAATGCTTCCGTTACTGCAGGGCTCCAGATGGCGACCAAAATGGTCGCCAATGCGACTTTGTAGTCTTTTGCGCCTAGACCCTCCACTGTTCTGCCTCTTTATGAATTAGGGCTTTCATCCAGCAGACACACGCTGCAGATGTCTCCTGGGTGACGATCCGCCCCTCACACTACCCGGCATAGAGGGTCGGCGTGGCTTGGGTTCCCGCATCTTGGGCTCCTGCCTCCAGGAAGTAAAGCTGAGCTGCTGGAGACATTTCAACTAAAGGAGGACGTACAGAGGTCCCGCACAGTCCACGGCCTAGGCGAGTCACCCGTATACAGATTTATTACTGAGGTCTTAATGAGAATCCAGGGATTGGTGAACCCTGTAAGAACACGTATAAGCAGTGACTGTGCTGGTCTCATACCAGAGTATGTCTGTGGAATCCCCTGTCCTAGTCTGCGTAGCACTGACCAGGTCGCATATTGATTTATGATGCTATGTAACCCTTAGTGGTCTGGAATGTGCTGGATAACACTGACATAATGCTATCACTGTTATCCAATACATTTCAGAACTGTAGGGGTTACATAGCATCATAAATCAATATAATGCTATGTGACCCCAGCAGTGCTGGGAAGTCAGGACGGAGCTCTTGCAGGCACACTTGCATCCCTTTCTTCCCAGAATTCCAGAGGAGCATGAATGGCCTATAAGGGCTCTTTCACACTAGCGGATGCCGTGCGGGTAATCCTCTGCGTGAAAGAGAGCCAAGCCCCTTTCCTGAGCATTGATAATGCTCTTTGCGACTTTTTTACTACAAAATCACGGTGACAACTTTATCTCACTGTGATTTTGTAGTAAAGAGATCACAGAGAGGCAAAGAGCATTATCAATCATGTTAATGCTCCGTGTCTCTGCTGTCCGGAAAGGGGCTTGGCTCTCTCTCACACGAGCGGATCCTGTGCAGGTAATCTGCTGCATGAAAGAGCCCTAAGTCTTCTCATGATGATTAAGGCGCTCTCTCCTCAAAGAGTGATAGTAGTTATATGAAGTTACCCCCTAGCCACAGTATAGGGGACAACTATTAGATTTGTCTTACCACTGGCACCCCTCCAATCAAGAGAACAGGGAGCCCATTCCCCATTGAGCCCACTAAAATGAACGCTGGTCAGGCATGCACACGGCCACTCCATTCATATTTATGGTCATTTCAGAGATCACTGAGCACCGTACTCGGCTATCTCCAGAACTCCATGAACTCTTCATTTTGGGGGCCTTAACAGGGCAAGGGTCCCTGTTTGTGTGTTTGTTGGGGGTCTAACTAATAGGGCCCCCTCCAATCTAATATTTATACCCTATTCTGTGGCTAAGGGAAAACGTCACAGCCGAAATGCTTCTTTATACTTTCCTCGTGCTAAGCATTGCAGTAAAGGATCATAACCTGTTATACACATAGGTACAAGTTCCAGAGGTAGGGCCCACTCCTCATACCCTACAGAGCTGTCATAAATGTTGAAGCTGGCAATATCTCTTTAATTACTATTGTATGCTGTATGGACAGTTTGCTTCTTTATTATTAGATAGTCACGTAAGTTCAGACGATTGTGTAATATGTCTTATGTTTACAGCTTGATAAGTGTTGTGTAATATGTTGGCATAATATCTACCAGTATACTGTGTATATTTTTAATACGGATTTTGAAATCAGTGTAATCAAGTATGAAGCTGTATCGCAGCTTGTACTTCAACCACAACATTTTTTTCTGTTAGACTTCTGCAGTGGCGTAGCGTGCGCTTGCCCCAGGCGCAAAATTTCAGGGGGCGTCAGCAGGGCCACACCACCAGTTAGGCAAAGTGAGGCGATTTCCCCAGGCGGAGCGGCCCTGCTGACAAGAGGGGGCGGTGGCAGGGCACAGGGAGATGAGCGCTTCCATTTTGGAAGGACTCATCTCCATAGTCATCTGTATCGCCGTCCTATCAGAGGCCAGTGCAGGCAACGCGATGACGTCATTGCGCTGCCTGAGCCGTACAGCGCGGTACACAGGCCGGAAGAGGCCTGCATCGCATTGCTGCCAGCCTGTTGGATGTAAGTATAAGTGTTTATTTTTTCTATATGGTACAATACTTGTTTCTGTCACATGATTGGGGGGTACTTGTTATTGGCACATGATTGGGGGGCACTTCTTACTGGCACATGATTGGGGGGGCATCTATGGGGGAACTTCTTACTGGCACATTATTGGGGGGTATCTATGGGGGCATTTCTTACTGGCACATTATTGGGGGGCACTGCGGGGGCACATTATTGGGGGGCACTATGGGGCACTTCTTACTGGCACAGTAATGGGGGCATCTACTGAGGCCACAAAGAAGCGGTATTTTCTATGGGGGCACTATAGGGGAAGGGGGGAGAGGCACACTATGGGGGCTTCTACTGAGGCCAAGAATAGGTATTTTATATGGGGGGCTCTGTATAGGGCCATTTTATACTGGTACATTATGGGGGGTACTAGGAGGAATGGGGGAGAGAAGCACTATGGGGGCATTTACTGGGGGCACTATATAGGGGTATTTTATACTGGCACATTGTGGGGACACTATGGGGACATTAGCTCAACCGGGGGCATTAAAAGGGTGTATTTTTTGCACTGGCAAACATTATAAGTGGGCATTTTTTTGTACTGTCACCTTATAAGGAGAATTATTACTACTGGGTGGCATTATGGTGGGCTTTATTACTATTGGGGGTCTATGGGGAACATGAATACTAGTATGGGCACTATGAGAGCATTATTACTTCTGGGACACAGTGGGGATATGTGGGGGCAGTGTAGGAGCACTATTACTACCATGTGTGCTCTAGCAGAGAATTATTACTATTGGTGGGACTTTTGAGAGCACTATTACTGTGGGGGCACCTTGGCACAGTATCAGCTTACGACAATCATTTTTGGGGGACATTATGTTTACACTATTAGTGTCAGGGGCACTATTTTCTGGGCGCAGTGTGTGCCCAATAATTATTGAAGGGGGCATTTTCTGTGTGGCACTAGTATTATCAGGGGGTTTATTTGCTCCTGCAGTATAATATTGGGGAGCACAGCGGCACAGTATTGGAGGTGGTAGGATGATTTGTCCAGAAGATGGGAGAATGATGGAAAAGTAGTAAACTAAGATTTTTTTTGTCAAACTGCAGAGACGAGAAATGGCTGAAAAATGGTGGTCTGAAGGTTTGAAAGGAGAAGATGAGGAAAGAGAACAGCTACATCAATGGATGGCGTGCTGTATTACCCTGTATGTTCTGTAGCAATAGGAGGGTGACACTGTACGTGTTCTGAAATCTGGGGGCTTACACCCATCTACTACATTATCTGTCCTCAGAGAGTTATCACTGTGTTATCTGTGGTGTTACATAGGACTGCAGATGACATCTATTACATTATCTGTCCTCAGAGAGTTATCAATCACTGTGTTATCTGTGGTGTTACATAGGACTGCAGATGACCTCTACTACATTATCTGTCCTCAGAGAGTTATCACTGTGATATCTGTGGTGTTACATAGGACTGCAGATGACCTCTACTACATTATCTGTCCTCAGAGAGTTATCACTGTGTTATCTGTGGTGTTACATAGGACTGCAGATGACCTCTACTACATTATCTGTCCTCAGAGAGTTATCACTGTGTTATCTGTGGTGTTACATAGGACTGCAGGTGACATCTACTACATTATCTGTCCTCAGAGAGTTATCAATCACTGTGTTATCTGTGGTGTTACATAGGACTGCAGATGACCTCTACTACATTATCTGTCCTCAGAGAGTTATCACTGTGTTATTTGTGGTGTTCTATATGACTGCAAGTGACATCTGTAAAAAAAAGGGGTGTGGCCACATGTTGGGGGGCGCATATACTTGGCTTGCCCCAGGTGCTGGCCACCCACGCTACGCCACTGGACTTCTGGATGAAAAGGGATGAAATGGATTCAAAATTTGTAAATGAAAGTAAAAATGACAACAATTGTAATAGAATTTTAATGTAAAGCTTCAAACTGCAGTTGTTCATACGGTAGGAGTTTGTAAAGGGGATGAATCTAGACATATACCATCAATGTCATATAGGTGTGGGTCCCAACTCCAGAACAGGGCCCTCAAAGTAAAGGAGAGCACACCGCACATACACAGCACGCCCTCCGTTCACCACTGCGAGACTATCTCCCATAGCTGTGAACAGAGGATGGCTGCGCATGCATGACTGCTCATTCTTCACGTCGAGAGCCCCATTCTGGAGATAAGAGCAGGTTGTAGAGGTGGTGGGACCATCTGACATTAATAATGGACCCTTTTAAGTCTCATGCGTGGCTTCACATTAGCTGAACAGGACTTTGGTGACGGTCTCTACATAGGTCGCATCAGCCATTGGTTTTCTCTGACTTCCTGGCTGCAAATGCTTCTTTATTGTTTGGATTTCACACATTCTCTTTTTAAAAGCCTAAATAATAAAATGCAAAAAATAAAATACAGTGAATATTCGGTTTTATGTCTTCTATATGAACAAGAAACGGTACATCAACTTTTACATCGTAGTCAATAAAAGCTGCACCACTGGAGCTGCCTGAAAAACATGAGGGTACTGTGTACTGCAACCGCCCCAATATACACGAACATTACTGGAATAGCTCTCCTTGCAAGTAGGAGTAAGGGCTCATGCACATGAATGTAGTTTTCATCCGCATCCAATCTGCATTTTATGCGGGTTGGATGCAGATCCATTCACTTCAATGGGGCAGCAAAAGATGCGGACAGCACTCCGTGTGCTGTCCGCATCCGCACGTCCATTCCGTGCCATCTGTAAAATTACAGAACATGCCCTATTCTTATCAGTATTAAGAAGAAGGATAGGACTGTTCTATTAGGGGCCGGCTATTCTGCTCCGCAAAATGCAGAAGGCATACGGGCAGTATCCGTGTTTTGCAGGACCGCAAAACAGCCAACCATCGTGAGCATGAGCCCTACGGGAGAGTTCACATGACTGTTATTTTTATTTTTCCGCTCTTCTGTCAGGATGCAGTGCATCAGTTATGCACATTTGGCATCCGTTTGAGCCATTTCCATCTGAGATCCGTTTTTTAGACTCTACATTCACAGAGACAATAGTGCAGAACCTGCGCTGACAATTCAGCACCCAGTGGTTCCATCACAGATTGAGAAGTAAGGACTTCTATGGGGACTTCATGATGGGCTTCTCTATCTTTTTCTGGGTGTCCCTGAAAGTCCTTGGGATGTCAAATTACTAAAACATTATTTTTGTATTACTACATTTTTCTGTTTCACATTATTGGTGTGGAACGGGAAAACAAATGCGATTGGCCCATTGTAAGGGCTTCATGTGAGCATGCAATTATTAGATCGCGTCTTCTGTAGACTGCAATGGTGAGAGCCAATTTTAATGGCCCAGCATTCACAATACATGTATGGCGGATATCAGGAAGGGGTTTCATTACTGGTTTTGTGGAAAAACAAAGTTTGACAAATCTTATTCTATTTTACCTGTAAAAGTATACAAAGGCAAACCTCCATGAAGTATTCTTAAAATAAGAATAGTGGTGCATATTTTTTTAAAACTGTGTTCCTCTGCTTTTCCTACTAGAAATTTATGAATAAATTGACTAACTGTTACTTGTTGGAGTTTATGTCCCTGCAATCAGTGCTGCCAGTGTCAGGCCTCTTTCAGACGAGCAAGTTCCACACTCCGGACTCACAGAGCCAGTATGTGGCAGCTCCCGTCCTGACCTCCCAGCACTGACGGGGTCGCATAGCATTATATTGATTTATGATGCTATGTAACCCTTACAGTTCTGGAGTGTATTGGATAACAGTTACAGCATTATGTCAGTGTTATCCAATACATTCCAGAACTGTAAGGATCACATAGCATCATAAATAAATATAATGCTATGTGATCCTGTCTGTGTGCTGGGAGGTCAGGACGGGAGCTGCTGCATACTCACGTTGTGAGTCCAATGCATGGAACTCGCTCGTCTGAAAGAGGCCTTAGACTGTAGGAAATACCCTCATTTTGACAAATAAAAATTAACACAATTCATAAATTACTGGAGTAATTTCAGAGGAAGGGCAAAACACAGAGTTACAAGAAAAGATGTTCCAGATTTGTTATGTCATGAGAAATGCAAGTATTTACTTAAAGTGTATCTCCGCATTTGCTATATTGATGAATTATTATCAAGATTCATTAATATCAGATTGGCATGGGGCACGACTGCCAGCACCCCCACCGATCAACTGTTTGAAGAGAACGCAGTGCTCATACTGTTCACTGTCAACATTGCAGCGGCAAGCAGTGTTAACCCCTTAGTTACAACTTATATGCCTTTTTACGGCGGTCACTAAGGGGCCTTAGGCTGGGCCGCCGCTTTTTTATGGCGGCCCAGTCAAAGCGCTGCATGGCTCCCCCGTGCAGCAGACAGCGCGGACCCGGCTCTCACATGAGAGTCGGGGCCCTGCTCTAACAACCCGGACCGGCAGGAGTGCCAATCCGGGCTGTTTAACCCTTTACATGCCGCAGGCAATGGCGCCCGCCGCATGTAAAGTGGTGACAGAGGGAGCAGACTCCCTCTGTCTCCCATCAGCACCCCGCAAATGCGATCGTGGGGTGCTGATGTGTTGGGAAGCTTACCTTGCATCCGGTCAGGGCCCCCGAGCCTGTCTTTAGTGATTTCCAGCAGGCTGTGCCTCTCTGGCGCAGCCTGCTGGTCAATGTTAGAATAGCATTGATATTGAAATGTAATGCATTTAATGCACTGTATGTTATAGTCCCCTTGTGGGACTATTAACCGCTACAGGACCGCCTAACGCAGGGATGCGTCCTGCGGGCGGTCTTGGAGCTCTGAGACGACGCATCGGCGCGTCATCTCGCGAGAGCCGAGACTTTCTGTGAACGCGAGCGCGTTCACGGTGAAGCGCGTCTCGGCAGTTCGGCTACAGCCTGCCAGCGATGATCCATCGCTGGCAGGCTGTAGATGCGAATTAAATCGCATCAAACAGCTATATCAGACGCTGTTTTGTGAACAGCGTCTGATATAGCTGCTACCTGGTCCTCTGGTGGTCCCATTTGCTGGGATCGACCACCAGAGGACCAGGTAACACTGTAAAGTTGCACCAAACACTACACTAACCCCCCCACCCCCTCCTCACCTATTAACCTCTTGATCACCCCATCTAGACCCCTGATCACCCCCTGTCATTGATCACACCCCTTGTAAGGCTCCATTCAGACGTCCATATGTGTTTTGCGGATCCGTGGATTCACGGATCCGCGGATCAGATCCGCAGATCCTCAAAACACGGACACCGGCAATGTGCTTTCCGCATTTTGCAGATCCGCACATTGCCAGAACTATATAGAAAATGCTTTTTCTTGTCCGCAATTGCGGACAAGAATAGGACATGTTCTATATTTTTGCGGAACGGAAGTGCAGACTCGGAGCGCGGATCCGTAATTCCGGATCCGAGCGGGACAAAGTCTGTCCCCATAGAAATGAATGGGTCCACAATTCCGTTCCGCAAACAGAATTTCGGACGTGTGAATGGGGCATAAGGGTCCCCTATCACCGCCAGTTAGTTAGCTACTTGTTAGGTAGCTAGCGCCCAGCCCACCACACCGCAGTCACTGATTTTGGCAGAGATTTTTTCATCCACATTGATCGATGCGAATGAAAAAATCTGTGCCGTTCATTTTTTTTTTTTTTCAGCGCAGAGGCTGAACGAAAAAAAAAAATCTCATTACCCGTATACTCAATATAAGGAGAATCGCAGAAACTCCTAATGCTGGCCATACGTGTAATGATTGCGGAGACCTTCAAATGCCAGGGCAGTATAAATACCCCACATGTGACCCCATTTTAGAAAGAAGACACCCCAAGGTATTCCGTGAGGGCTATGGCGAGTTCATGCAAAATTTTATTTTTTATCACAAGTTAGTGGAATATGAGACTGTAAAAAAAAAAAAAATCAATTTCCGCTAACTTGTGCCAAATTTTTTTTTTTCTGTGAACTCGCCATACCCCTCACAGAATACCTTGGGGTGTCTTCTTTCTAAAATGGGGTCACATGTGGGGTATTGATACTGCCCTGGCATTTTAGGGGCCCTAAAACGTGAGAATCCAAATGCGTAAAAATGGCCTGTGAAATCCTAAAGGTACTCATTGGTTTTAGGGCCCCTTTGCGCACCCAGGCTGCAAAATAGTGTCACTCATGTGGTATCGCCGTACTAAGGAGAAGTAGGGCAATGTGATTTGGGGTGTATTTTTATATATACTCATACTTTGTGTGAAAAATATCTCTGTAAACGACAACTTTTAAAAAATTTTATACAAAGTTGACAATTTACAGAGATATTTCTCTCACCCAACATGGGTATATGTAAAAATACACCCCAAAACACATCACCCTACTTCTCCTGAGTACGGCGATACCACATGTGTGACATTTTTTTGCAGCCTGGGTGCGCAAAGGGGCCCAAATTCCAACGAGTACCTTTAGGTTTTACATGGCGGCTCACAATTTAGCCCAGTAAACACACCCCACAAATGTGTTAACAGTAAACACACCCCACAAATGACCCCATTTCGGAAAGTAGACACCCCAAGGTATTCACTGAGGGGCATAGTGAGTCCGTCTGAGATTTTTTTTTTTTTTTGCCAGAAGTTAGCAGAAATTTAAACTTTTTTTTTTTTTTTTTTTTTTCAGAAAGTGTCATTTTCCGCTAACTTGTGAAAAAAAATGAAATGATTCATGAACTCACCATGCCCCTCCGCGAATACTTTGGGGTGTCTTCTTTCTAAAATGGTGTCATTTGGGGGGTATTTATACTATCCTGGCATTCTAGCACCTGAAGAAACATGACAGGTGCTCAGAAAGTCAGAGCTGCTTCAAAATGCCGAAATTCACTTTTTTGCACCATAGTTTGTAAACGCTATAACTTTTACCCAAACCAATAAATATACACTTATTGGACTTTTTTTTTATCAAAGACATGTAGAACAATAAATTTAGAGAAAAAATTATATAGAAATGTAGTTTTTTTAAAAAAAATTTACAACAGAAAGTGAAAAATGTCATTTTTTGCAAAAATGTCGTTAAATTTGTATTAATGGCAAAAAAAGTAAAAATGTCAGCAACAATGAAATACCACCAAATGAAAGCTCTATTAGTGAGAAGAAAAGGGTGGTAAGTTGGGTGGTAAGTTGCATGACGGAGCAATAAACGGTGAAAGTAGTGTAGTGCGGAATTGTAAAACGTGGCCTGGTCATTAAGGGTGTTTAAGCTAGGGGGGTTAGAGCGGTTAAGTAGTAAAAAAAATTGAAAAAAATACACATAAAATACACATTTATTAAATTAAAAAAATTACATAAGATAAAAATAAATGCTGTTTTTTCCCATTGAAAATAAGCTTTTCAATGAAAAAAATTGAAAAAAAAAAACATATGTTTTGTATTGCCGCGTCCGTAACGACCCAGACTACATAAATATCACATAAATTATCCCCTATGGTGAACGCCGTAAAAAATAAAAAGACAGAATTTCTAATTTATTCTTAGTTTCCAACGAAAAAAACCTAATAACAAGCGATCAAAAAGCGCCATTTACTCCAAAATAATACCAATGAAAAATACAAGTCGTCCCGCAAAAATCAAGCCCTCACACAACTCCATGGGAAAAAATATAAAAAAGTTATGGGTCTTGGGAAGTGGCAATGCAAAATCATGTTTTGTTTTATTGCAAAAAAAGGTTGTAAAACGTAATAAAAACTATATGTATTTAGTATCACTGTAATCGTACTGACCCAGAGAATAAAGATATTATGTTATTTGTACCGAAAAATGAACACCGTAAAATTTATAATGTAAAAACGCAGTGGCAGTATTGCTATTTTTCCGCATCTCCCTCCCAGAAAGAGTTAATAAAAGTTAATCAGAAAGCTATGTGTACCCCAAAATGGCGCCATTAAAAACTACAACTTGTCCCGAAAAAAACAAGCCCTCATAAAGCTATATAGAGGGAAAAATAAAAAAAAGTTATAGCTCTTGGAACTCGTAGATGATGAAAAAAGGAAGAAAAATGCTTAGTCATAAAGGCACAAACAGGCTTGGTCACTAAGGGGTTAATTACAGTGACGCAGTCCTATTCACTTCACTTAGGCTACATGCACACGACCGTTGCCTGCCTCCGCGTCCGCTCCTCCTTGAAATTTTGCGTCCGTCAAAAAAAACGGATGACGGACTGTTTTTTTTGACGGATCCGATTTTTATGGCAGATCCATTGTAAAAATGCCTATCCTTGTCCGCAAACATGAAAAAAATAGGACATGCACTATTTTTTTGACGGAATGAAAACACGGATCACGAATGCGGAACAAAAACGGTTGACCATCCGCATTTTTTGACGGACCCATTGAAATGAATGGGGAAGCATCCTATCCGTGAAAAAAAACGGAACGGACGCGGAAACAAACAACGGTCGTGTGCATGGGGCCTTAAATAGGAGGGAGCCATCCCACTGAATAGCCTGAGGATAGGTCATCAATATAGCAAAAGTGAAGAACCCCTTTAAGCAGACATATCAGGAGAAGTGAAAGGTCCTACAATTCTCCTTGGAGTTCCATGAACTGTATGAAATGCTTCTCAATGACTCAGCATACTAATCATTTACACATTATTACATTAAGAAAACATTCCCATTGACTTTGTACAGTCCTTACCTGCAAATGAGCAAAGTTCTGCAGGATATCACAGTGAAATTCTTCCACTTGTAAAATGGTATCCAGCAAATGGACGTCTGCCATGCTTAACTTGTTACCAACTAAGAATTCCTTATCCTTTAGAGCCTAAAATACAAAATGCCACTCTTAAGATACATCTGCTTTAGATTACACAAAAGTAGGATCCTCAAGCCCCTGTTGGACCGCGCAATAATTGGGCAAGTTATCGGGAATGAGTTCATAGGAAAGCTTGTTCCCGATAATTGGCTTGTATAATCGATCAGCTAATCAGCCGATGATCATTGGTCGGCTTCAGGGCATCTTTCATCAGGATAAGGCCCCTTTCACATCTGCGTTTTTGCTTTCCGTCCTAGAGTTCCGTCCTCGGGGCTCTAAGATGGAAAGATACTGAACAGAATTATCCTAATGCATTCTGAATGGAGAGAAATCCATTCAGGATGTCTTCCGTTCAGTATGTGAATGTTTTTTGGATGCCGACAAAACCGCAGCATGCTGCGGATTTGTCTCCGTCCACAAATCCGGAAGACATACCGTAACGCCAGATCCGGAATTAATGCCCATTGAAGTGCATTAATCCGGATCCGGAATTAAGCTAAACGTCGTTTCAGCGCATTGCCGGATCCGACGTTTAGCTCTGCGCATGCGCAGCAGCAGTTCCGATCGGGCCCCAGTGTAATCTGGGGCTCCGATCGGTTACCATGGCAGCCAGGACGCTACTGAAGTCCTGGCTGCCATGGTACTCCGCAGCAGTGTACTTACCTGCGCTGCGGCCTCCGGGCGCTCCTTCATGACATCACAGGTCCGGCCAGCATTGATGCGCCGCAGGGACCTGTGACGTCATGAATGAGCACCCAGCGGCCGCAGCGCAGGTAAGTACACTGCTGCGGAGTACCATGGCAGCCAGGACTTCAGTAGCGTCCTGGCTGCCATGGTAACCTGAAAGCATTTCGAAGACTGATCAGGATCCTGATCAGTCTTCAAATGCTTTCAGGCGACTTGCATTCTGACGGATCCGGCGGGACGGAAGTGCCTGCCGGATCCTCAGAATGCAAGTGTGAAAGAGGCTTTAGAGATGTACGATTATCGGCAGCACATCTTCCTGTGTAATCAGGGATGAGGGAGGAAATGGTAGCAATCGTTCCTCCCACATTCAGTTTGATCGACTTGTGTGATCAGGCCAGTGCAACGAGTGCCGATGGATGTGTTATCATCCATAGGCACTCACGCTGCCTGAAGATTGGGCAGTATAATAGCACCCTTAGGTTCGTTCACATTTCCGCGTCAGTGTCACATCCGTGAAAAAAAGCGTACGTGTTTCATCCGTGAAGCTGTCTGTGGTTGGTTCGTGTGTCCGTTTTTACCTTCCGTGTGTCATCCGTAACTCAGTGATGTTGCTCAGCTGAAAATTAGTTTCCAAAGAAACTCCTATTAGGCCTCATGCACACGACCGTTTTTTTATGCTGTCCGCAAAAAGGGGTTCCGTTGTTCAGTGATCCGTGTCCGTTTTTGCCTTCCGTTGTGTTTCCGTGTGTCTTCCGTTTTTTTAGCGGACATGACCCAAAAGATTTTACCAAAAGACAGGCTGACAATGTTTCCCAAGTGCCTGCCAAGGGATCCGCAAAAAAAACGGACACGGAACACGGATGACACACGGATGGCCATCCGCATTTTTCACGGACCCATTGACTTGAATGGGTCCGTGAACCGTTTTTCACGGACAAGAATAGGACAGGTTATATTTTTTTGACGGACTGGAATCACGGACCACGGATGCGGAGGACAAAGGGTGCATTTGCCGAGGTTTCCACGGACCCATTGAAAACCAATGGGTCCGCAGAAAATCACGAAAAACGGAGCAACGGACACGGAATCAAACAACGGTCGTGTGCATGAGGCCTTAGTCTTTAGTGATTTTCATAGACCCATAGACTTCAATGGGCGTGCTTGGTCCGCATCACGGATCAAAGTAGTGCATGTGCCCGTGATTTTTTTTTACTGACCCATGGTCAGTAAAAAGATATGGATATGTGAACAGACACTCCTAAATCAATGGGTACGTGTGCTGTCTGCAGAAAATGCACATGTGGACAGCACCCGTCAGTCAAAAACGGAAATGTGAACGAGGCCTTAGTTTGCACTGACAACTCATAGTAAATAACTGTAGGATTTCTTTAAGGTCTAGTCAGACATTTCCCCCTAAAAAAAATAAAAATTAAAAAAATGGAAAACCATTTCTTGTCTGCTTCCACTGCTCGCCACCAGTCCCTGACATCCATGCATATTCACCTCAATACCATTGCATCCATAGCGGTGAAGGTGTCAGAGGAACACTGCATGGCCACAGTGGCGCAACATCCCATGGCAGGTTTATAGGGTTTGTCAAAATTATGAAAAAAAAACTTGACATTCCAGACTTTTGACAAACTCCATTTTCAGCGATGAAATCTAATGTATACGACTATTCTCTACCAATCTGTGATTGCTAATGGCATTATCTGGGTGGCACACATCACTGAAAGGGGATCGAGTCCATTAGTTTTATATTGCATTAAAGGGGAATTCCAGTCTTATGAAATGGATTACCTATCTTCAAAAAAGGTCATCAGTTTCAGACCGTCATCATTTTCATGAAACCGGAAAACCTCTTTAACTCATCCATGATAAATAGAGCATTAGAACAAAACTGCGCCACACATAAATCCGGTAGAAGGGTAACAGGTTTCTTACTTTGTCATACACAGGAAGGTATCTGTTCAGTGCTTTGTCTCTCATGAGTTTTAGTTGTTTTTCTTTGCCAGGTTCGTCCAAGAAGAAATAGGATAAGACCAATGTTAGGAGGTCAGCGCTTCCCTCAACATACATGTCAACGCTGAAAGGAAATAATGAGAAAACACCGATATTATATATATATAAAATGCTACATGATTTTAGTGTGTACATTTAAAAAAACTTAAAATTCAAGATGTACGTCACACGCACAACTTTGCACTTTAAAACACGAAAAACATTGGGGGTTATTTACAAAGCCAGGCATTTTACGCCTGCCTTTGTTTCCCATTTTGTGCTTGTTTTGCGGGCAGAAGATGCGCCTTATTCATAATAGGGCGTTCTCCTCGTCATAAATTAGGCGCACTTTTAGCAGTCCGTGCACCTGGCTGAAGCGGTTTTTCATCAGCATTTACGCTCTTTTCATGAATGTTGGTAAGTATGCTGGGGCCTTGGCTCGCTCCCACCACACCCTGAACACTTCTATATGTAGAATGCAAGGCAAAAAACGGCCAGGCGACAAAGGAAGCCATTAAAAAAAAGTCACAAAAAGGGGGTAGTGTGACATTTATATTCCAAAAACTGGCGTGAAAAAGTTTGTAAATGACCTCATTAACTTTAGAAATGACGTATCTGGTAAAAAGATATGTTTAATGAATTTGGTTACTGAATATCAAATATGTGAAATCATTTTCCAATATGCGAGAAGAACCAATGACGTGTCTTTCACATTTCCTGCCCACCTTTAACAATCACTCTACGCCAGGAAACTGCAATCAGAAAGTTGCAAATTTTGGCGCACGTGAAGCTTGTGCAACAATTTGCAACTTTTAGGGAGATTTTGCGGCTCGCTTGATAGTTTTCCAAAAAGTGGGTGGGTGGGTGGTAGTGGGTAGTTCAGGGCTGGGCATAGCCAAAAAACAAAACACGTTTCTGCCTTAATAGGAACCAATCAGATTCCACCTTTCAATTTGCAAAGAGCTCTGAAAAATTAAAAGGTGGAATCTGATTGGTTGCTGTGGGCAAATAAGCCTTTTTTCCTTTGCACCAGTCTCCCCCATGGATTATACCCAAAATCTACAAAAAATCCTAGCTGGCATAGATTACAGTTCTGGCACAAGGGTGGCTCCAGGTATGCCACAATTATTACCTTTTAACAACTGTAGCACATCGCATACCGGCGTGGCAAAGATTAAGGCAACGTGCACACAACCGTATGTATTTTGCGGCCTGCAAACCACGGATTCCCAAAATATGGATACCGTCCGTGTGCATGCTACGACTTTATTTTAGAAATGACTATTCTTGTCCGCAAAACAGACAAGAATAGAACACGTTCTATAATTTGTGGAATGGGCGCACGGATGATATCCGTGTGCTGTCTGCATTTTCTGAAGCCCTATAGAAATTAATGGGTCCACGTGCGATACGCAAAAAAAATTGCAAATTGCATGCGACCTGAAAATATGGTCATGTGCATGAGGCCAAGAGCGATGTATGAAACGCCACTGTTGAACTATCACTCCCACAAAAAATGTTATTCTCTGACCTGAAAGGTGCAGGATGTAATCTGTAGTGAAGGTAATCTTACCAGTGTCTGTATTTGTTAGTTATCCCCTCCCTTCTGATTCTCAGCTGTGTTATGTGACCAGCACTCTGACTGTCCAACTGACACAGGACACGAAGTCAGTTACTTCCTGTCCACACATAAGATGCTGTGTTCAAAGTCTGATTGCTGGTCACATGACACAGCTGATGATCAGAAGGGAGGTTATAACTCACAAATTCAGTCACTGGTAACAAGATTACATTCAGTACAGTTAACATTTGGCACCTTTCAAACAGGTCAGAGAATAACAAATTTTCTGGGAGTGTTACTTTAATAAATCTCTTCCTTTGTGTAGATCCAAGCCACCAGACAGAATCGTATCAGAAAGAGTGTTTTGTGCCAAATGTATTCAGAATGACTCCCACTGATCCACATATGCATAGTTTTTTCCCACTACACTATTCAATGCAAAGACATACAGTAAATTTACTGAATGGGTAAAAGTTTTATTACAGTGGGGATTCTATACAGTGGCATATGTGAAAGTCTTCCATTGGAAATGTACGTAAGGAAAGGTCTTAAATTGTGTACTTATGGGGATCCACCCCACGCGGGAGGAATTAGAAAGGAAAATGGCATTACTGACTTTGTCCTGTAACCACAAGCAATCTCAGCATAGAATTAAGATTTTATAACACTTTAAACAGTTTAATGTGCATTGAAGAACTGTTATATGCAATTGTGGGACTTCTTCTTTAAAAGGGTTGTCCCTTAATTAGTAGCATAGGCGTCTGATGTCTAGGGGAACAGCTGCTGGGACTCCCACCGATCACAAGAAAAGGTGCCCCCCACTTGAATGGAAAGGCGGTCACACATGCATGCTGCCTCTCTATTCAAAGTCTATGGGGTAGATGAAGATAGTAGAATGCTGTAATACGTACAATCAGTTATGCCGTCAGTCACATAGACTGAATGTAGGAGCAGGGTCCAGGGGCGTAGCTAATGGCTCATGGGCTCTGGTGCAAGAGTTCAGCTTGGGCACCCCTCCCTCAGTGCTTTGTGTGTCTTCTTATGCGGCACAAGGGTCGTTGGGCCCCCTCAGGCTCCTGGGCCCGGTAGCGACTGCTACCTCTGCACCCCCTATAGCTACGCCCATGGCAGGGGCACTTGGCACGACCAACGCTCTATTCATATAGGTCAGGGAATCCCATTCTCAGGATTACTGGGGATCCTGGCAATGGGACCCCCTACAATCACACACATCACCGAACCTGTTCACAGGTTATAAGTGCTGATTATGGGACAACTCCTTTATAGAAAAACTATCAGAATAGAGAAGACCTGCTTACCGAGACTGCAGGCTAACTGACCTGTTACCAACTTCACAGGAAGCGAGCAGGGCAAAACAACATGAAAGCAGCAATTAATATTTAAATCCAGTATTAAATGCTGGATTACAATTGTGACAATCCTACAAAATCCACATCAGAAAACAGCATGCACAAAAACGACAATTGTTTTATCAGGAAACATTACATGCCAGAGCTGGTCTAAGCACCAGAGAGTCCTAGCTAGGCCCAAGTTCAGACATGACAATGTAATCCACCTACAACAAGGCTAGCAGCAAGAGGGAACTGCTAATGGAGATCGCTGGTGCTGTGCAGTCAGGGGCGCACCACCAATGAGGCCAGGTAAGGCGGTCGCCTCAGGCAGCTCCAGGAAGGGGCAAGAGAGGGGCAGCCAAAAGGCCATGGGTTAAAGGGAACGTGTCCTGTTGTGTCTGGCTGTCAGTCACTGAAAAGAGAGCGACCTCCATGTATTCTGTTCATCAAGGCCTTGCTCCCCGACGTCAGTAAGCCAGAGTGCCGTAATCTCGCGATGCGCGAGCTAGTGCATGCGCAGTGCTCCTTCCCTGGGCTGGCATCAGCCTCGGGCATAGTGAGATTACGGCGCTCTGGCTTACTGACGTCGGGGAGCAAGGAGGAGATTCTGAGGATGCGGGGAGGTGCTGGGCTCCTTCACTCTGGACTCATCTCAGGGACAGGACTCATCTCAGGTTCATTTGCATATGTATCAAATCGGGTTTTTTACACAATAAAAGCACACAGAGCTATGGGGACTGGGTATTGCGGATGTGCTGGCGGCCATCTAGCAACCCATGTCCTCAGCTCTGTACACAAAATCCCGGTGACAGGTTCCCTTTAATTGATTTAGGCAGCAGTGCTGCACTGTGTTTTGAATCAGATAATTTTTATTTTTCAATTATACAAATATAAACATGACATATTAGCAGCAGATACAATAAGTGGTACAAGTAATCCATTTGTACCTGTATAAAGTTATCTAGACATTTTCCAGAAGTATTAATACAGGTTACATGTCAAGGCCCCTTCATCCATGGTTTAATATTAACAGTAACTACCCCCCACCCGCCTTAAACCAAAACCAACCACCCCCGCCCCGGCGATGAAATGGGCACAGCAGCAACAGTAAAGGTAAAGTGTATTGGAACACCAACAGACAAACTCCTGATACTCTCAGCATGGGCTTTATGTCCATCCGCTACAACAGGGTTCCTCAACTCCAGTCCTCAGGGCCCACCTACCGGTCATGTTTTCAGGATTTCCATAGTATTGAGCAGGTGATATAATTAGGGTCCATCCATCAGGACTTACCACAGGGATTCATTCTGTGGGATATTCTCAAATCATGACCGGTAGGTGGGCCTTGAGGACTGGAGTTGAGGAACACTGCGCTACAAGACAGTGTTACCTATCCATCTCCATGCCAGGTCGACTCGCCCATTTTCAATTCTACATTGTGGGATTCGCATGAGGAAGTCCTGCATTTGCACAGATCTCTGCGAGCCTCCCTCCCGAGAAAAAATAAATAGAAAATGTTATACCACAGTGGTCCTACATTCAAGCCATTTGTCCCATATTTTGTTAAACTTTTCTAGGCGAAGGATCTCGGTCATTCTGTTCAAACATTCAGCCCTAGTTGGAGGTTGCGGTCTAAGCCAGTGTTTAGCTATTCATTTCCTGGCCTGGAAGAGCAAGCGTTGCACTCCAGTGCGTGAGTGTCGCTTTTTAGTGTCCGATATTCTCAGTACACATGTCCTCGGACTGGGCGGAACCGCAACCCGGTAGGCGCCTTTGATATCTGCTAGCACACCTGACCAGAAGTTCCCAAGCCTCGCACAGTCCCAGAACATGTGCAGCAAGGATGCAGGACTCACTCCACATCTAGGGCATGAAGCGTCATTCCTAACTCCAATCAGGAATGCCGGAGTTCTATATACCCGATGGACAAGAAACAACTGGGACATACGCTGGCCCTCACATAAAGATAACTGAGGCGTCAAGGCTAGAACTGCCTTCCATTGGTCTTCTGATATTGGGCCAACCTCTCCTTCCCACTTTCGCTTGACCACTAACGTATCTTGTTCCACAGATTTCACAAACAAGTTCCTATATACAGACGATATTAGGCCACTGGAGGAGTTACTTGTGAGAATGTGTTAAAACAGTGGGACTGTTGTGCATGTAAGCGATATATATATTTTGCCTGAGCCTGGAATGTGTGCCGCACCTGCAAGAATTGGCAAAAGGTCATATAAGGCAGGGCAAAGTCGTGTCTGAGCTGTTCAAATGATTTGAACGCCCCATCTCTCTGCAGCGGATACAGAAATTTCACGCCTTTTACGTTCCCAGGGTGAAAATCCTTCTAAGCGAAATATCTCAGGTAGCAGGGGATTTTTCCACAGGGGAGTGACCTGATTGAGTCCCTGCAAAGGCAGCAGATCCCCACACTTATGCCAAATCTTATGTATCAGAGTAAGTGTAGGGTGTCTCCTCAACTTGTCAGAGAGGCCACTTTGTTCCACTAGAACTACCGGTGAGTCATCTTCTATAATGTGCGCTATTAGCCTGGCAGATGCGATATCCCCTGGGGTTCTCCCCCACCCCCTCACCTGCTGCAACTGTGAGGATATATAATATAGCCATGGATTCGGAATAGATAGACCCCCTGTTTCTTTTCCTCTCTCTAAAATATCCAGCTGGATCCTGGCTTTGTTTCTTACACCAGATCAAGCTTCTAAACATTCTATCTATCCTGAAAACAATTAGATGTGGACTCCAGACAGGGGAATTGTGCAAGACATACATAAGCTCAGGCATAAGAATCATTTAAGGAGATTGCTCCTGCCTATTTCAGACATTGGTGGTATGCACCACGCTTGATTTTTACGTGGTATCTGGTTCTGCTGAGGTAGTATTTTGTGCTCCCCTGTGGTAATGCTGTCCCTGGCTATGCCAGTCCACCAAGGAAAACTGATGGAGGCCAAGAGTCTGTCCTATTAACCCCTTATTGACCATCAATATACCTTTTTACAGCGATAGCTAAGGGGCCTTAGCCTGGGCTGCCGCCTTTTCACGCTGGCCCGGTCTAAGCGCTGCATGGGTTCCCAGTGCAGTGGAGAGCGGGGGGCTCAGCTTTCCCATAAGAGCTACGCTCCGCCTCTAACAGCCAGGACCAGCAGGAGTGCCAATCTGGGCTGTTTAACCCCTTGGTGTCCGCAGCATATAAGGAGTACCAGAGGGAGCGGACTCCCTCTGTCTCCCTTCGGCACCCCACAAATGTGATCGCGGGGTGCCAATGTGTATATAGGCTGGCTGGGAGCTAGTATAGGCCCCAAGCCTGCCTTGAGTGTTCTCCAGCACCGACATTAAGGCCTCATGCACACGAACGTATTTTCTTTCCGTGTCCGTTCCGTTTTTTGCGGACCATATGCGGAACCATTCATTTCAATAGGTCCGCAAAAAAAACGGAAGGTACTCAGTGTGCATTCCGTTTCCGTATGTCCGTTTTTCCGTTCCGCAAAAAAATAGAGCATGTCCTATTTTTTTCTAGTTTGCGGACAAGCATAGGCATTATTACAATGGATCCGCAAAAATAACTGATCCGCAAAAAAAAACGGATGCCATACGGAATGGACCTCAAAACACATACGGTCGTGTGCATGAGGCCTAAAATGCAATCTACTATAGGGATAGTACATTGTATTTTAGAAGCAATCAAAGGATTGCATGTTTTAGTCCCCTTGTGGGACAATTAAGTGGTTAAAAAGTAAAAAAAATTAAAAATAAAAAAAAACATTAAATAAAAAAATTCCAATAAAAAATATGCTTTTTTTCCACTAAAAATGCGCTTTTCAATACAAAAATTGCAAAAATAAAATCTCCCCCACGCTTGGTATCGCCACGTCTGTAACAACCCGCAGTACACAAAAATTATGTAAATTATCCCCTATGGTGAATGACATTAAAAAAACAACAAAAAATGCCAGAATTGCTATCTTATTCTTAGTTGCCATCAAAAAAACGTAATAACAAGCGATCAAAAAGTGGTATTTACGCCAAAATGATACCAATGAAAACTACAAGTTGTCCTGCAAAAATCAAGCCTTCACACAAAATAAATAAAGAAAAATAAAAAAGTTATGGGATGTGGCGATGAAAAAAGGTTTTCTTCTTTTCAGAAAAAGGGATTTTATTACACACAAGAGTAAAACCTAAAAAAAAAAAAACTATATGTATTTGTTATTGCGGTAATCATACTGACCCAGAGAATATAGATATTATGTTATTTATGCCAAAAAACGAATGCCACAAAATTTATAACATAAAAACTCAGTCTTGCTGTTTTTTGCCATCTCTCTCCCAGAAAGTTAATAAAAGTTAATCAGAAAGTTATGTGTACCCCAAAATGGCACCATAAACTACAACTTGTCCCACCAAAAATAAGCCCTCATACAGCTACATAGAAGGAAAAATAAAAAAGTTTTAGCTCTTGGAAGGCGACTATGAAAAAAGGAGGAAAAACACTTGGTCAGTAAGGCCCAAAAGTGGTTAATGTCCGTTAGGTTAATATTCAGTATACCTTTATTTTGCTGTGACTATACCATTCTATACAGAAGCATCCACTAAATATTTTTTTTAACATTTGATCCTACGGTTGAGGTATGCCGCTATATGGCTATACAATGGCATACATTCAGGGCCCCCTAGGGCCCACCAGTGGAATCCGTTCTGTGGGCCCCTGTACAGCTACATACAAATACTACCTGCCCAAACAGCAGCAGGCAGCAATAAGACCCTCAGGATGATTGATTATAGGGGACCACCAATTTCGAAAGGGGAAGGAAGGTACTGGCTGACCTGCCTCTGTACCCAGAAGTCATCTTCGTCACCTGATGCGTTCATAATAATCTGCATACATTGGGGACACCCGTCAGAGGTGAAAGCACCCTAAGTAAACAGCGCTGAAGTAACGTACTTACTAAGCTCTTTCTTTCAGGTTACTTCCATACAGGTTATACTTTCCTGCAATGTAACTCAGGATCGCTTTAGTTTGTACCATGTTAATCCCATCGATTTCCAGCATTGGTAATTGTTGAAACATCAGTTTTCCAGCTAAAAGGAAATAAAAAATGTCACATATTAAATTTTTACATATGCATAGAATTTCACCCTTTAAATTTCAACGGGTGGACTCCGTCATGAAAATACGCATACCCTGGAAAATCCCATCCACAAGTAGCTCTGCACAGTGGCTCAGTGGTTAGCACTGGTGCCTTGCAGCACTGGGGTCCTAGGTTTGGATCCAACCAAGGACAACATCTGCATGGAGTTTGTATGTTCTCCCCGTGATTACGTGGGTTCCCTCCGGGTGCTCCAATTTCCTCCCACACTCCACAGACATACTGATAGGGACCTTAGATTGTGAGCTCCACTGGGGACAGTGTGATAGGAATGTCTGTACAGCGCTGCGGAATATGTCAGCACTATAAAAGTACATAAAATAATAATAATACTGTAAATAGTCACAGATCTGCTGCAAATTCCACCATATCTGTGCAGGTAACATCTGCGTCGTCACTTGATCTTCAGCACTTAAAGGAGTTTTGCAACGAAAAATATTTTACAGTTTTCAAACCAGCCCCTGGATCTGAATTCTTTTGTAATTGCATGTTATTAAACATTTAGCATAGCCACTGAGTAATTCAATACAATGTATCTGTATAGCGCCACCTGCTGTATTTTCATTTTCTTATTTCTTTGTCCATCTCAGAGAGCTGGCCGCACATGCTCAGTTTCATCCTTCAGATGCCTCCTGAGCTGTGATAGGAAGAGCAGGGACACACCCCCTGAGCTGCAGCAGAAATGACACTCCCCTTGAGCTGTCAGCTTGTTATAAATCTAGCAGAGCAATGAATGGGGAGATACCTGAATCCATGTGAGGTACAGGGCTGGTTCTAGCTGTGTTAGAAAGCCATGTTCTATATGATGTCTGATTTTCATTTTTTACATTAGTCATGGGATAACCCCTTTAAGTTGAAAACCCAGTATTTCCTGTGATTGTAACCAGGAATAGTTCTGAAGATGCTACAGATTATAATAATTTAACCCTCAGAAGATAAATGCCATTATGGAGTATATTGTTGGGTGTGACGCTCGACTGAATCAGAAGTGGCATTTGTTAAGGTGGCCGTACACATTAGAGGAATGTCAGCTGAACCCATGGATCGAATGTGCATGGGTGTGTCCTGGCTGTCTCCATGCCGGATATCAGCATGTCTGATTACTGTTCAAAAGGGATACAAGCCACTGCCAGAAGTATCTGACAGCAGCTTACCCCCTCTCCCTACTGGTGAGGTCGGAACGATTAGCTGTTGGCCAGAATAAGCACTTGCCGTTTTTGGCGGAGGCAGCTGACAATCGAATATGGATGGGAAGCTACTGACTCTCCTCTGTCAGATGATGTTGGGGGAGAAAAGGATCAGGCGTGTTTAATTTCAATGCCCAAGACTTTTGTTCTCCTAGGAAAAAGTTTTCTCCTCTCTCCTTATTGAATACACACCTAGCCCAGTGTGTAAGTATGCGGGAATCGAGAGAGATGGCGGTCATCTGAACGCGTTTGGCGACAGCTATTGAGGGTGTAGACCTTAAAAGCTACCTGCATGCGTTGCAAATTACGAGCGTTTTTTCCTTGCAGTTTTCGTACAAAAAAATAGAACATATAATACAGTACCACAGAGTGAAAGAGTAACACATGCAGATTTTAGTGCAGAGAAAATCCACGTGGAAATTCTGTTTTGAAACCCACACCCGTGTGCAGGTACCGCAAGACCACCTGCACGCGTTGCGGAATAAGCGGCGTATTACAGTACCATCAAAGGGTATGAGATTACACTAATTACACAGATTTCCACATCTGCAAAATGTTGATTATGTTTGCGGTTTTAGCTGCGGATTTCACACCCGTTCAGTGGAATGGTGAGATCTGCAGCAAAACCGCATCTAAATTAGAAATTGCAGATTTTGGTGCAGAAACGCACAGAAATCTGCACGGAAATTCTTGTGGATCTTATGTGCTCTGAGGCCTAAAGGGTGCACTTACACGTGGCAGAATTTTCCACCATAATGCTGGGTTCTCACCTGAGCGTTTCTGAGATGCGCGTTTTTGTCGCGTGTTTTACGCGCGTTTTTGGCAATAGTAAACGCGCGTTTGTGTGATTGACTGCAGTGTTGGCTTCTCTCCAAACTGTGCCTAGCACCTGGGGTTTGGCCTTTCCCGCATGTTGCAAATTCATAAACATTTCACTGTCAAAAACGCGCAAAATACAAGCGTTGCGCGTTCCCATTGAAGTCTATGGGCCAAAACGCGCGACAAACGCCCCAAAAAAAGCTCAAGTACTTGTTTATGCGTCGGGCGTTTTCAGCTGCGTTCGAACGCGCTGTAAAACGCGAAAATGTGAACCAGTCCCATAGGGAAGCATTGGTTTGCATCGGTTATGCGTTTTACAGCGCGTTCGAACGCGCTGTAAAACGCGCAAGTGTCAACTGAGGGTAAAATTTGTTACATCAACACTTCCACCAAGTTATGGTATGGGGCTCAAAATTGCACACTAAGGACCCATTCACACAATCATTCTTGGCGCAATTTTTCATGTGTTTTCTGCATGGAATCCATGCCAAAAACGCCCCCCATTAATTTCAATAGGAGGCAGACCTCCCTCACTGAAAAAAACTGTGTGGAAAACAGAAGCAGCATGCTTTATCTTTAAGCAGAATCCTCGCTGATTCTCCCATTGAAAAACTCACAGAAAATCAATGCAGATTCCACACTGATTTTTTTCCGCACGTTGTGTGAACAACTCCTAAGGGTGGCTGAACGTGGTGCGTTTTTTCCGTGCGGATTTCCTGGGGAGTAATAAAATAGCAGCAAAGTGTGTGGAATTAGACAAATCTCACATACACTTTGCTTCTTTCTTCTGTGGGGAAGTTGACCTGTGGTGCAGATTTGAAGATCTGCAGCATGTCACTTGTTTGTGCAATTCTGCAGTGTAGAGAGGTTTTCCCCATAGACTTCAATGGGTCTGGTAACATAAGCAGAAAATCTGCAACAAAAACATAAAAATGCACCAAAACTGTGATAAATAGTGCAGATTTATATGCGTTTTTTGTGCGGTTTTGGTGCAGATTTCATGTGGATTTTCTGCACATAACCAGCACTGTGTGCAGCCACCATGAGGGTACCTTCACGTGGGTGCGGGCTGTCTTGCAGAAATTCCACACAAATTTCTCACCTCAATTATGGTCAATGTGTCCGTGTTTTACCCTCTGTGTGTCATTCATATTCCACAGATGCTGCTCAGCTGAAAAATAATTTCCAGGGCATCTCCTAGTGGTCAGTGTAAGACAGATGCCATCCGTATTGTGTCAGTGATTTTCACGGACCCATAGACTTCAATGGACGTGTTTGGTCCGCATCACAGACCATAGTTGTGCATGTCTCTGATTTTTCCAGTGACCCACGGTCAGTAAGGAAAATAGTGATGTGTGAACAAACACATTCAAATGAATGGGTACGTGTGTGGCAGTGGAAAATGGCAATGTGAACGAGGCCTAGTATTGATGGCCTATGTTCAGGATAGGTACTCAATTTCCGATAGGTGGGCGTCCGACTGCTGGCATCCCCACCGATCAGCTGTTTCCCGCAGCCGCTGGAAAAAGCATTTTGAATGGAGCAAGAAGTACAACTACATTCAAAAGGAGGTCATTTACTAAGATAATCATCTTTTTACTACCATTTAGTCCTAGAAGATTTGCTTAATTTATGAGAGGACGTGAGTCTTGTCATAAATTATACACATCTTTGTAGTCCGTGCGCCTGCCGGAAAAACTACACCAACCCTTGACACCCCTTTGTGTTGAACGCAGCGTAAAAATACCAGGAGGTACAATTTTATGCCAAAAAAGACGTATAAGTGTTAGTAAATGACCCCTACATTACTGAAGCTCGGCTCATATTCACAAGGAAAAGCTGATCAGTGGGAGTGCCGGGTGCTGGATCCCCACCGATCGGATACCGACGACCTAACCTGAGGATAGATCATCAATGCTAGGAGCCTGACAAAATCCCTTGAAAAGTTTTTTTTTTGGGCCACATTGCATGTACAATGCCGTGAATTCAGTTTTCTCCCCTCATGACCTCACTGTTGGGAACCGGTCTACGCCCAATTGCCTGCAGCTATCATCAGGCTGACTAGTGAGACACAGCGAACACATCAGCACATGTTCACATGAACACTTTCTATCTGGAATAACAGGAAACACCCATCTGACGCTTCACACTGAAGACGATAAGGCGCCCACATGCTCCTTCTGTAGATCTGCACAATGTTGGCTTATGGAAAATGGAGACACATGGAAATGTAGCATCATGTAACTAGAGATGAAATGTGGGGCCAGAAGGGGGCGATACATGACTTCTATCTTTAATATTCTTTATGCGTGCCCCCTGAATCCCTGTTTTTAGTATCACCTAGTCTATGGGGCACACTTACTAATGCACTTGCGACTATTCTACATGCAAAATAGTCCCAAGTCCCCATTTTTAACCAGACAAGTGACAATGTTTAGTCACACAGCCGGTTTTACGCCGCGTCTGGCAGTTTGTGGGTGACAGGGGCGTGTCAGGGGCTGTGCCAGGGCAAGGACTCCAGCCCCAGCAAATTTACTAACAGGCGTAAATGTTAGCGAAAAACTACATCAGCCAAGGGCTGCCATGGTTTCTATGCCAGGAGCAAGAAGGCCACAGATCCACCCAATTTATGATGAGACGCACGCCTCCTCATAAGTTGGGCATATCTAGAGGCAGAACAGGTGGGAAACTAAGGCCGGCGTAAAAAGCCAGTGTTAGGCCTCTTTCACACTTGCGTTGTGAGAATCCGGCGTGCACTTCCGTCGCCGGAAATGCCCGCTGGATCCGTCACAACGCAAGACAACTGAAAGCATTTGAAGACTGATCAGTCTTCAAAATGCTTTGGTGTTACTATGGCAGCCAGGACGCTACTAAAGTCCTGGTTGCCATAGTAAGTAGTGGGGAGCCAGGGGAGCGGATACTTACAGTCCGTGCGGCTCCCGGGGCGCTCCACAATGATGTCAGAGCACCCCACGCGCATGGATCACGTGATCCATGTGATCACGTGATCCATGTGATCACGGGGCACTCTGACGTCATTGTGGAGCGCCCTGGGACTCGGGAGCCGCACGGACGGTTAGTATACTTCTCCCCTGCCTCCCCACTACACTTTATCATGGCAGCTGGGACTTTAGCGTCCTGGCTGCCATGGTAACCATTCACAAAAGCTAAACGTCGGATCTGGCGATGCGCCGAAACGACACTTAGCTTAAAGCCGGATCCGGATTAATGCTTTTCAATGGGCATTAATTCCGGATCCGGCGTTACGGCATGTCTTCCGGATTTTTGGATGGAGACAAATCCGCACATACTGAACGGAAGACATCCTGATGCATCCTGAACGGATTTCTCTCCATTCAGAATGCATTAGGATAAATCCTGATCAGTATCTTTCCATCCTAGAGCCCTGAGGACGGAACTCTAGGACGGAAAGGAAAACGCCAGATGTGAAAGGGGCCTAAGTAAGTGTGCCCCTATGAGGTTTACCTGGAGTCTTCCTTTAGTCACTGCATAATAAGAAAGTGTGTAAGGCCAAGTTCACACTTCAGTTATGTAATCAGTTATTTCCATCAGTTATTATAAGCCAAAACCAGGTGCAGGTCAAAACACAGAACAGGTGCAGATCTTTCTATTAGGGTGGGTTCACACTAGCGTTATGGTTTCCGTTATGGCCTTCCGTTATAACGTGGTTATAACGGAACATAACGGAATCCATAAGACGGAAGGACGGATCCGTTCTTTTGCCCATACACTTCTATTATGACGTAATGCAAAACGGAAGCCTTTAAAAGGCATTCCGTTTGCTTTCTGTCATAATAAAAGTCTATGGGAAAGTATAACGGATCCGTCTGGTTCCCGTTATGCAAGACAGAAAACAAAGTCCTGGACGGGGCTTTCCCATAGACTTGTATTATGACAGAAGGCAAACGGAATACCTTTTAAAGGCTTCCGTTTTGCATTCTGTCTGGGCATTCCGTTATTTTCCGTTATAACCATGGTATAACGGAAAGCAATAACGGAATCCCTAACGCTAGTGTGAACCCACCCTTATACCCGCATCTCTGTGGAGGCTTCACTACTGGTTTTGGCTCACAATAAGGCTGCAGTCACATGATCGTATGTGTTTTGCGGTCCGCAAATTTTGGATCCACAAAAAAAAAACTGATGACGTTCCTTATGGAGTCTGTTTATTTGGTGGATCCATCATGACAATGCCTATCCTTGTCCGCAAAAAAATGAGATTTTGCTACAGTTGTATCCGCTTACAACAACTGTACAAAGCCAAAGTAATTGTCTGATAAAAATACGCCGTCTGCCCCAGCTGTGCCCCTATGTTGGAAGCTTTTGAAATATTATTGGGACGCAGCTGTTATGTGCTTGGTAGGGCTCATGCACACGACCGTGGTTTGGGTCCACATATGATCCGCATTTGCTCCCTGCATCCACACGTCCGTTCAGTGCCATCCGAAAAATTATAGAATATGTCCGAATTACGGACAAGGATAGGACCGTTCTATTAAGGGCCGGCAGCACACAGCTGGTATGTGCAAAACAGCCAACGGCCGTGTGCATGAGCCCTTAAAGGGGTTGTCTCATTGTGGACAATGGGGGCATATCGCTAGGATATGCCCCCATTGTCTTATAGGTGCGGGATCCGCACCTATATCGAGAACGGAGCCCCGCAAGGTGGTGGCTGGAGGACTCCGGTCCGGCCACCACAGATGTGAATGGGAGCGTACCGCGCATGCGCGGCCCCCACTCCCATTCATTTTTATGGGGCCGACGGAAATAGCCGAGCCAGCTCTCAGCTATTTTCGCTGGCCCCATAGAAAGGGTGTGCAGCAAGGACACCAGCTTGGCAGGCTGGGAGTGACTCCATAAAGGTCCTGGTAGGTTGTCACAGGTATCTAGAGCCATGCTGACCTCGGATGCTGGAAGGTGCATGGGGAAGGATCCATAGAGTGAACACGTGATCAAGGTGGTCCACAGATGCTCAACTGGGTCCAAATCTGGGGAATTAGGGGGCCAGGGTGGTACTTGGTAGTCTTGGTCATGTTCTTCTAACCAATGTCAGAGGTTTCATGTCACATTGTCTTGTTGGAAGATCCCATCCGCACCAGGGAAGACAATCAACATGTAAGGGTGTACGTGATCTCCTCTGCAAGCATAGACTCCTAACCAAATTTCTTTAGAGTGCCTTCCACATGGATGAGTGGGCCCAGAGAATGCCATGACTGCTGCCACCACCAGCTTGTGTTCTTCCAGCAATGGCTGCAGGGTGATTGTTCTCTGATGTTTCTCACCTGACACGCCAATGTACATCCATTCGTTGAAGCAGAAAACATGACTCAGAGAAGGCAACCCTTCAGCAGACGTCCAATTCTGATACTGCCGCAAAAATGGAATCCTTTTCTGCCGATACAACTTTGTTATCAGAGGTGCAGTGACCATCCATCTGCTTCGGAGCCCCATACACAGTAGGGTTCACTGAACTGTTGTTTAGACAAGTCCGCAAGCCCCTGGTTCATTTTGGAGGTCAGCTGCTCTACTGTAGCGTGTTGGTTCCCCTCGTGCATCCCGTAGCTGACGCTCACCTCTTCCATCAATGGCACGTGGTTCTCGGCAGTTTCCATGTCTCTTATTTGCACTGGTGCCATTTGTCCACTTACGATACACTTTCACCACAGCAGTACATGAACAGCTCACAAACTGCGCAATTTCAGAAATACTGCCACTCTAAAAGCTATCAGCCCTTTTTACAAATCGCCTCTTTTACCCATGACAGGAACAAGGGATATACGCAGCCTATCGCACATCTTATATACCCATGAAGCCGGCTCACGAGACGTGACTTCCTTCATGAACTACATGCTGCCAACGTAAAAACTGCAGCGTACTACAGCACCAGCAAAGTGTATGAGATAACACTAATCTCATGTACACTTTGCGTTGTTTTTTTCTGTGTGGAAATTGAGCCGAGCTGTGTGGATTTCCAATACGCAACATGTCAATTATGTTTGCGGTTTTAGCGGCGGATTTCACCATTTTTAATGGAAGGGTGAGATCTGCACAAAACCGCATCTAATCCGCAAAATTGCAGATTTTGTTGTGAAATGCAGATAAATCGTCAGAGAAATTCGCGCGGATCTTATGTGCATTCACCTGCACCTGTGTTCAGGTAGCCGTAGGGTGCCTCAAGTGGCCGATTTTGTTGCAGAAAAAATTCTCTGACTGAAAATCCGTTCCATTCATTTGAATGCTGTGGCGGGAAGCACATGGATTTCTGCAAGCGCCATTTAAGTCAGTGGAAATGACTTTCAGTCGCAGGAAAATGTACTGCAAAAAAAAGAGCCGCATGTGAAGGCATCCCTACCTGGCTGTTTAACATAGGGCAATCTCGCATATTACAAGTGCAGTAGTCATACTTCCGTGTATTGCAGAACTTTCCACATAACCAGCCTGCTGGTCCTTTAAAATGTACACGTATGTCCACATCAGTGTGGTAACTATAGACTCAACACAAAAACAGGAAAAACATGTTACAACATCTAGATAAAAAAAATGTAAAGCTTACATTTAAGCAGTTTGTCATATTCCTCCTTTGTTGTATAAAATTTCTCTTCAAACTGACAAGACAAAGACAGAATGTATAACGATTAGTTTCTCTGGACCTGCTTCTGCAAGAAAAAACGTATTTAGGCTGCTTTCGCATATAGTTTTTAGCTGTGTTTTTCTGCACCTTTGAGTTTTTTTTGCAATAAAGTTGTTGCTGTTAGCTGAAGGTCTATGGGAAACGTAAGGCCAGGGTCACACGTGACCGATTAGCTGCAGATTTGCCATTGAGTATTTTCGTGCGGCAAATCCACAGCGCTGTACAACACCAGCAAAGTGGATGAGAATTTCTAAATTCTCATCCACATGCTGCATTAAAAAAAACGCTGAGAGAAAAGCTGCGGTATTGCAGATTTGAAATCCACAGCATGGCAATTTATACAGTGGATTTCCCTTGAGGATTTTACTTTTACTTTTTACTTTTTCTGTGTCAAAAACATGTAATACATGCAGCTTTGATGCAGTTTTTCATACATTTTTTGCTGTGGAATCACAGCAAAAAAGGCAGTGGATTTTTTCTGCTGGATTTTCAGTCACTTGAGAACGCAGCCTGAAATGTGGGACGCACAAGTGTTTTTTGCTACTGACTTTTTTTTTTAATTAGGTGGGTATTTTTGTCATTCTGCATTCAGCATGCTGTAGCTCTGGCTTTTTTTCTGGTGTTTCATTATAGCAAAACTCCTAAAATAATCCACATAAATCCACCTTGTAAAGGTATCAAATAGCTCATCTTGAGTTTCACTATAGGAAAAAAATTACCACTAAAAAAGGCCCACAAAAAACGTAGCGAAAAACACAAGTGGCAAAAAAAAAAAACACATGCAGTCTTCTTAGTGGTAAAAAACCAAAAAAAACACCTGAGGCAAAATCATGTGCATTCACACGACCGTATGTATTTTTCAGTTCGCAAAACACAGATCTGCAAAAAATACGGATGACGCCAGTGTGCCTTCTGTGTTGTATCCATTTTTTGTGGACCTATTGTAAAACCTATTCTTGTCTGTAAAACAGACAAGAATAGGACATGTTCTATCTTTTTTGTGAGACTGCGGAACGGACAGCACACGGTGTCCGCAGATCTCCACCGCGGCATTCACCCTTTTTAGTAGAAGTCCTTCCTGTTTATATACTATTTAATAATATCACTAAAGAAAATGCCAGAGTCAGATTCGTGTGGGAAAGGACCCTGAAGGGTACAGCCACATGGTCAGTTTTCCTGATGCAGTTCTGAAAGCCAAAACCAGGAGTGGACCATAAAAGGAGAAAACGTATAAAGGACATATATGACTTCTCTTTTTTGAATTCACCACTGGTTTTTGGCTTCCAAAACTGCATTAGGAAACCCGACCATGTGGCCGTACTCTAAGGATCTTGTCCGCAAGACAGTGGCTAACCTACAGAAAATGCAAAAACAAGGACAGGAAAAAATGTTTTGTAATATACACATCTAGTCATAGATAGCCCGCAGCCTGCCTGTTGAAACAGAAGATTCATACTTACCTGCTCCACGTCGCTCAGGTCCTCTGCACTGCCTCTGCAGTCTCCATTTTCTTGTTCCAGCACTGCTCACATGTGGCAGTACATGGACATGATCACATGCACCACTCCAGCCAATGACTGGCTTTAGCAGCCTGAAGCAGCAGTCAGTTGTGAGATGGGGAAACAGCTTTCCTTGTCTGAACACTGTTTGTGTAGATTAAATTAAATGATCTGGACTGACATTCTGTTGTTTGGCCAACAGATGCCGCTGTTTCCTAAACACAGCTACAGACTGCATATATGTCCATATTCATGAGAGAGGTGGGGTTACACTGAGCCTGGAGAGGAAGAGAAAGAGAGAGCAGCCATCTTAGGCTGGCTTCACACGTCCGTTACACCCGGACGTGAACAGTCCATGGTAATGCGGGCTGGATTTGTTATTTACAGCTGGAGCGCACAGCGTCATTGGTTGCTATGACGCCGTGCGCTCCCTGCCACTGCTGCGGGATAGTAATACACTGGTATGATCTATACCAGTGTATTACTTTAGTGCAACGGCAGGCGGCACGGCGTCATAGCAACCAATGACGCCGTGCGCTCCAGCTGTAAATAACAAATCCAGCCTGCATTAACACGGACTGCTCACGTCAAGGTTTAACGGACGTGTGAAGCCAGCCTCAGAGGGAGGTGAGACTGAGGAACTGTGTGAGCAGAGAATCTGACGGTATCCAGTGGGAGAGCATCCCTCAGTGACCAGAGCTGCAGCTGAGTGAAGCTGATCGTGTTCAAGAGAACTGAACGAGAACTGCTTGCAGGAACGCTGATGAGAGCTGAGAAGCAAAGCTACATACACTGCGGTACCGCATGCTTGTTGGAGAGGCATTTGTTCTGTTCAGAGTCACCAGCGGATGCAGAGCAGACCCAGGTTGGTAAAATCATGCGCGCACCTCAATACAGTGTTGGCGCCTAGAGACAGACCAGGCCTGTAGTTAGCTAGTTAGGGTCTCTGTTTGCGTCAGGCCACAAGTGTTACTACTGTTCATTGCAAGGACTCCATAACTTAAAGTGACATTTCACATTGGAGAGCTTATAAAATTCCCACAAACTCAAGCCAGGCTGGCGTTTTGCTCAGAAGGAATACTGAGGCACGTGCTACAAGACCAGTTATGGGAGGGGAATACTGTAGAGCTCTGTAAGATTGTAAGCTGTTGTGCTGCACCGCAGGCTAGCCCGTACCACACACCCATAGAGTTATTCTTGTTTTTTTAGGGTAATAACAGGTAAGGTGTGCCAGTTTAGTCATGCCTGCCAGTAGGTAAATTACTGCACTTTGCTCCTGCATCCATCGCAGGGCGCCGTGCTGTGCAGCACAAGGGTCTCAGACTTCGGGCTGGGTGTATGTAAATTTATTGTATGTTCCTAGCACTTGTGGTTGTGTTCATTACCACATTTAAGTAAAATTCTGTTTTGGCAAAAGCTGGTGTTGAAGTTGCTTTCCTCGTTCGTGACTTCACTGTATCCTGGGGAGCCCACCCCGGTACACGGCTTACACAGTCATTGGCAGTAGCGCTGCATGTGACCATGTCCATGAACCACCTGATGTAAACAGTGTGCAGACTGGAAGATGTAGACAGCAGAGGCAGCTCGGAGCGGCATGGAGCAGGTAAGTTTGAATCTTCTCTTTTAGCAGGCAGGCTACAGGCACTTTCTTAAGAATCATTATAACCAGAAAAACCCTTTAAGGCTTTGTTCACACATAGCATATTTTTTTACTCATTTTCTCCGATGCTTTATTTTGTAAAGATAAAAAAATGCAACATATACGTGGATGGCATTTTTAAAAATTCCATCTGTCTGCTTACAGAGTTCCCAATTTTCACCGATGCTGCAGTTTTCGTTCCACTGAAACCTTCTGCTCTAGAATTTCTTCATTTCAGCTGCTTCTGGAAGAGTTGGTTCACAAACAAATGTGGCTCACATTGAAACTACCAGTGGGATTATCATGCAGACTCCCAAGTAGAACCATATGTAAAATTCACAGTGCATGTGTGTCTCAGTTACGACCACGAGTTCTGACCGCTGGTCTAATGGACCTAAAGGATCTATCATGCTATTAGTTCGGATTCTTAGACTTAGGCCTCATGCACACGACCGTTGAGTGTTTTGCGGTCTGCAAATTCTGGATCTGCAAAACACGGATGGTGGCCGCGTGTGTTCCGCAAAACAGACAAGAATAGGACATGTTATATTTGTTTGCAGGGCTACGGAACGGAGCAACGGATGCAGACAGCACACGGAGTGCTGTCCGCATCTTTTGCGGCCTCATTGAAGTGAATGGGTCTGGCTTGCGGAACCAAACAACGTTCGTGTGCATGAGGCCTTATAGTTGGGCCAGGAATGGTAGTGCACAAATTCTCCTGTATTGCACTTGTGTGAAACCCGACTATAGCAAGGTTGTGAAAACCTCTTTTGAGACAATAAAAGCCAGTCATTTCCGAAGTATACTTGCACAGACCATACAGGTAATACTATTAAGGAATACACAGTAGCAAAGATCCCTTGGGTTACTGACCTCAACATTGGCTACCGCTAACAGGAACCTGATGGCCTCCGCTCTACCACGTCCAAAGAAGTAATGAAGTACTGGTTTCCCGGACATGATTAATTGTTCTAAAATGATAAGAAAAGGAACAATTAGAGGCAAGGATGAGATGATGTGGAGGATAAATGGTCAGAGTACTGCTGCAAAACACTACCAATATCTTAATGGAGCCCTCAGGGGAGGACTGGGAACTTAAAGTGGCCCTGGAAAAAAAACTAAAAGTGGCCCCATGTAGGGACATCCAAACTTCATATAAAAACAAGAGCACAAAAAGAGGAAACCACGGTGAGGAACAGAAACCCAAGAGGGGGCTGGGGGATCAACAGGCAAGGGCGAAACAGTATGTCAGAAATAGCCACACAATAAGCCAATAAGACAGTATAAGGCCCTCAACCGCGTCCTGCAGAAAGAAAAATAGCGTTGGGAGGCGGTTCTTCTGGACCTTTTCATCCGGGCCTTATACTGTCTTATTGGCTTATTGTGTGGCTATTTCTGACATACTGTTTTCCACACATACGCTTTTTTTCTTCTGGACCTTTTTGTCCGGGGCTTATACTGTCTTATTGGCTTATTGTGTGGCTATTTCTGACATACTGTTTGCCCCTTGCGTGTTGATCCCCCAGCCCCATCTTGGGTTTCTGTTCCTCACCGTTGTTTCCTCTTTTTGTGCTGACAGAAGGCGTGACAACGCAAGTAGACAGGCCAGCAATACCATAGTAGTGCAGAACAAAATGCGGCCCCGGCCAGTGGCGTACATAGAGACGTAAGGGCCCCATAGCGAGGATCAAACCGAGCCCCCACTCAGGACAGACTGGTTTCTACCTAAACCCTTTTCAATGACCCTTGGGCCATTATTATTGCCTCATTTTCTAAAAGTTGTTTCTTTAGAAGGTAGAGTCCTGACCAAGTTTTCACCTCCATTAGAAGAGGAATTAAATCCTAACTAAGACTGGGCCCCATAGCAGTCACATGGTCTGCCGCTATGGTAGTAACTTACGCCCCTGGCCCCGGCAGAACCAAATATTACAGTGCAGAACAAAATACTTTCCCAGCAGAACCAAATACTACAGTGCAGAGCAAAATACTGCCTCAGCAGAACCAAATATTACAATGCAGAACAAAATACTGCCGCAGCAGAACTAAATATTACAGTGCAGAACAAAATACTGCCTCAGCAGAACCAAATATTACAGTGCAGAACAAAATACTGCCTCAGCAGAACCAAATATTACAGTGCAGAACAAAATACTGCCTCAGCAGAACCAAATATTACAGTGCAGAACAAAATACTGCCTCAGCAGAACCAAATATTACAGTGCAAAAAAAATACTGCCTCAGCAGAACCAAATATTACAGTGCAGAACAAAATACTGCCTCAGCAGAACCGAATATTACAGTGCAGAACAAAATACTGCCCCAGCTGAACCACATATTACAGTGCAGAACAAAATACTGCCACCCGCTCCCAGTATGAAACTGTATCATTGTCCTGAACGCGGCAATACAGCCGTATTCAGGAGGACACCTGCGACCGTTGGCTAGGTGCCCGAGTGCCTGATGTTACCACATGTATTAATGCTGAGAGCATCAGCTTCATGTACCTGACTGGCGGCCAAGAGGAGGGCATGGGAGCACTAACCTTCTCCCTCCTTATCTGACATCAGACGGCTGCACACCAGACAGGTGTGGCAGCTGTCCCCACCCAGAAAGGGAGTCCATTGGTTGCTTTAACAACCCAACCACCCAGGTGCAGTTGTGTCCCTCCATGCCCGATGTCAAATCAAGAGTAAGTCTGGACAATCTCTTTCAACTCAGATAATACTTCTAAAATGCATCTGCAAGTCAGCATGTAAAATATGTCAGGGGCTTCTCAGCCCTGGAGACATGAAATAAGTGATCACTGGGTCAGACACATTTCTTTGCTTCTTGACAGTCCTCCTATTTAATAGTACAGTCAGCTTCTCCCAGTCTGACATATGCCAGCGACATACATGTAATATCTGTCAACCGAATGATGAGCCAACAGCCATGTCTCCTGACTCCCCCAAGTCCTCCATAGGCATTCACCTTCGGTGTGGCCAAACATCTATGTATATTCAATGGGAGAATAAATGGATCAGGGAAGATCATTCATTTTACCTGATCCTTCTCTCCCACCATTTGTCGAAGGAGCGTCAAGAGCTCCCCATACACATTGAGGGTCATTTATTAAGAGACTTGCGACTATTTTAGTCGTAAAAATAGTCGCAAGTCCCTTTTTTGACTGGCTGTGTGACAATACCTGGCCAGTTTTACGCCGTGTTCAGCAGTTGGGCTTAGTGGGGACGTGCTGTGGCCGTCGCTGGGACGGAACTCCGGCCCCAGCAAATTTACTAACATTTATGCCTGGTCTAGTATTTACGCCAGGTACATGGACCGCCATAGATTCGCCTGTTGATAAGAAGCATCTGATGGAATCTAAGACCAGCGTAAAAATCAGGTCTCAGTAAATGACCCCCATTATGTTGCTGAGAGTGGCGGGTTTGGGAGGGTACAGTAGAGTGCAGTCAATGGCAGAGGTGGAGAAGATAACATTTAGGCTTAATACCCCCTTAGAATCACCAATAATAAAAAAAATAAAAAAAAGAATCGGAGTATCAAATAATTTTTAAAATATCTATTCTAAGGAACAGAGAATTTTAAATCTATAATGAAGATGATTGATGATGAGGCGTCTGCTATATGGACGTGCATGTTGGGGTAAATTCACATGTTCCACAACAAGGCGTTGTTTTGGCAGCTAGTACGTATATTTCTGCAATAAATCTGTCGCTTGTGAATATACCCCAAAATAGGATAATAACCCGAAGCCAATATTACTTATGAAAGCGAATTCAACCGTAAAGATCCTGCTTGCTATCGCAGATGTAAACAAAATTACTATTGCTCCATTTGGACAGTAGAAAAAGAAAACTGGAGTCATTCTGGGACATATAGGCTAGAAAAACTGCAAGTCATCATCCACTGTATGTCAGTTATATACAGGTCTAGTTATCAGCATGCAGCTGAAAGGACACACCCACATATCACACGCATCAGATAGGACGCCACCTGACTAATGTGAGGCTTTCACACGCAGCTCATTGCTAAATTTCACCATTTAGAAAACCCCCAAATAGTGTTTTTTTAGCCTGTGAAATGGTCCTTGTTTTTTTACATTTTCTCATACATGCTCAGTGGGGAAAGGTCATTTTCCCCCAATTCCAATGGTATACAATGGTGATCGCACAAGCTCAGAAGCCATATGGTGAGGTAACCACTGGAGCCTGGCTGTGACGGCAGTGGTAAGAGTCGAGTCAACTCACCAATCTCACCAACCACTCCCGGGGAGCTCGGTCCCAGAAGATGGACACGGTGGACACACCTCCCTATGGATAGGGGATACATCTCCCAACCAGAATATCCCTTTAAGTTTCTGCCACTGTTTTTCAATTTGAATGTTGAGGACCTGGCGGCGGTTTAGCCCCATGAATAGAGCTAAGCCTCGGACGGACACTCACTGCAATTTCCAGCACAGTGCCAAGAAAGGAGGGGGAGATTTATCAAACTGCCCACAGCAACCAATCAGATTCCACCTTTTATTTTTTCAGAACTCCTTAGGAAATTGAAAGGTTGGATTTGATTGGTTGCTATGGGCAACTCAGCCAGTTTTCCTTTACACCTGTTTGTTAACAGCGTAGGAACGCGCTGTAAAACGCTCAGGTGTGAACCCAGCGTCAATCTCCCCCTATGTGTGAACAGGGCATTAGGGTTATGTCACACACAGCTTTTAGGGCACTTTTGGATGACCCAAAGCAGGAAGGAGGAAATGTCCTTCCCTTAGATTTTTCTTTCCGTTCGAGCCCATTTTGGCTTAAAATACTGGATCAAAAACTGACACAAAACGCTGTGTGTGACACCTCCCTTATTCAAACAGTACTTGAACAGAAATGGGAAAAAATTCATATTCTTGAACAGTAATGTCTAAGGCCTCTTTCACACGAGTGTGACGGATTGGCTCCGGATGCGTTTAGTGAAACTCGCACCATTTTGCAAGCAAGTTTAGTTTTGTCTGCGATTGCATTCAGTTGTTCAGGTTTGTCTGCCCGGGTGCGATGCGTTTTGATGCGTTTTTCACGCGCGTGATAAAAAACGGAAGGTTTACAAACAACATCTCTTAGCAAACATCATTGAAAAACGCATTGCATCCGCACCTGTTTGCGGAGGCAATGCTTTTTTCACTGAAGCTCCATTCACTTCTATGGGGCCAGGGCTGCGTCAAAAACGCAGAATATAGAACACGCTGCGTTTTTCACGCAACGCAGAACTGATTCGTGAAAAAAAAAAAACATGTACACAGACCCATTGAAATGAATGGGTCAGGATTCAGTGCGGCTCGGCCGCGGACCCATTCACTTCAATGGGGCTGCAAAAGATGCGGACAGCACTCAGTGTGCTGTCCGCATCCGTTGTTCCGTTCCGTACCCCCGCAAAAAAAATATAGCATGTCCTATTCTTGTCCGTTTTGCGGACAAGAATAGGCATTTCTATAATGGGCCGTGTTCCGTCAGGTTGTGGCAAGAAAAAAACTCCTGTATACGTCATGCTTTAGGCCTTGTTCACATTTCCGTGTCTGTATGACCTCCTTAAAAAATGAGTCCATGTTTCATCCGTGAAAATGTCCGTGAAGGAGCTGTGTTTGGTCCGTGTGTTCCTTTTTCACCCTCCGTGTGTCATCCGTAATCCACGGACGCTGCTCAGCTGAAAAATTATTTCTAGATGTAATCTGTAGTGAAGGTAATCTTCTTACCAGTGATTGTATTTGTGAGTTATCCCCTCCCTTCTGACTCTCAGCTGTGTCATGTGACTAGCACTCTGACTCTCCAACTGACACAGGACAGGAAGCCAGTTCCTTCTCTATTCATTCCTATGAGACTGAGAGTAAGGCTGCCATAGGAATACATAGAGAAACAGACTTCATGTCCACACATAAGATGCTGTGTCAGTTGGAGTCTGATTGCTGGTCACGTGACACAGATGAGAAGCAGAAGGGAGGGGATAACTCACAAATTCAGACACTTTGTGAGAAGATTACATTCACTACAGGTTACATCATGTACCTTTCTAGCAGGTCAGAGAATAACATTTTTTGCGGGAGTTCTTTAATTATCAGTGAGGCTGGCTGGAGGCCGGATGGTGTAAGGAAAACTGGCTTAGTTGCCCATAGCAACCAATCAGATTCCCCCTTTTGTCCTCCAAAGGAGCTCTGGAAAAAAAAAGGTGGAATCTGATTGGTTGCTATGGGCAACTAAGCCAGTTCTACTTTATACCAGAGTTGATAAATCTACCCATGTTTTTAACTGGACCCATGGACTGAGTCTAACTAAAGACATGCAGCAAGTCTGATTTTCCAGTGTGCAATGGTCGATACAACTGACAGAACTGTGAACGGTGATCATTTAGGCTGGCAGACACTAGGAGCATTCAGCTCCATGGACGTTACGCCCATCAGTTGGGTGCGGCTGGCTTGGCAGTGGAAGTCATGTCCTAGGACAGGCTTGTGTATACACAAACAACGCAGTGAAGGCCCCTTTACACTGCTCACTTAAGTAAACTATTGTCCTTCCTAACCATCACCTACGCGTCAGTGAAGAAGATCACTTTATTTACATGCAGCAATCCCCTCCACAGTATGCGTAAGAAGCGATCACTAATGCAGTTGCTCATCCCCATACAGAATCATTGTTTGCCGGCAGCGGAGGCTGTTTAGACAGCAAGATCTGCTGCCCACAAACTGCACCAACTATCCTATTACCCGGCACCTTTACACCAGCCGATTAGCAAACGCTTGTTAGCGATAATCTGCCCGACCAACGGGCAGTGTAAAGCACCGTTAACCCAGTGGATTACTGTTAAAGATTTAAATGTTGATTTGTTGTCTAATCACTCGTGTGATAACGTGTTCTCGTTATACTTGCGCATAGTGTATCCCTTATTATCATCTATGGGCAACAGTTTGTTAAAACTAACCGTTTTAGTTGCCTGGGTGATGGGCTGGTCCCACCCCCTGGTCAGTGAGCCTTTGCTGAGCAGGCCTAGAGGAAAGACGTGTATCTTACAGCATCCTGAATAGACTTGAGCGAACCTGCCTTTTGGCAGGTTCGAGTTCGGGTTTTAGGTGAATTACTCACGGAATCCATCACGTAATTCGATGCCGGAATACCGCATAATACAAGTGTATGGCGCCTCTAAAGGCATTCTGTTTGGCATGCCGGCATTGAATTACGTGATGGAGTTCGTGAGAACAGAATGCATTACGTAATTCACTTAAACCTGGAAAGTAGCCCTAAGCAAAGGTCTGGTCCAGGGAAGCTTCATCTCTGGGAGTGATAACTGTGCTCCTTTATGGCCAAAGACTTTACTGCTGTGAAAAGGGTATATTGCTAGCTACCCTGCAGCAGAACACAGTACACTACACTGTATGCAGAACCTATAGTACAGGCATATGAAGTTACCCT